>PVJX010029987.1:0-22438 GCA_004027295.1 Dolichotis patagonum
GCAGGTCCCAACGTGCCAGGGTCTCTCTCCTTCAGGCTGCCGAAAGTCTGCCACACTCACCTGCTATTTCTTTCTGATGAATTGACCATTCCATTTCCAAAGTTCTGAAATGGCCAACAGACCACAGAAAGAATTCTCTTTAGGCTCCTGTTTGAAACCAGCAGCTATAGCAATCTGCTGGCCTTGCTTCAGGGCCAAAGGGTCTCCCTCTCTCCAGGGATGTGCCCAGGCTCTGGTGACACGAAGTCACATTTCACACTTCAGTCTTGTAGAAGATGCAGTCCCACTCCAGGAGTGAGATGAAGTAGAAACTATAAACCAAGATGACAGCCTCGAGAGGGAGAATGACTGGGTGCTGTGGGCCAGAGAAGGGTGTAGGGTGAGGGTGTCATGCTCACCTCAGCACGCAGAACAGCTGCTGCCCGCAGCCTCCATTGCACTCTGACGCCACCCAAGTGCCCTTCCAAACAGGCATGTGAGGGTAGAGAGCCCCCAGCCCTATGGCTGGCTGTAAGCAGGTCTGCAGGAAGTGCTGGGCGCAGGTGCCCCTTCAGTGACAGAGACCAGCAGTGCTAGAGCAGACCCAGGTAGCCCTGTGTGGGCAAGGCTGCAGGGCCCACTGCAGAGCAATCCCAGTGTACCGGTCCACACCTTGCTTGGTGCTGCAGCCTGAGGACACGGGAGAGGTCCTTGGGGGGGGGCCCACATTGTTCCTCTGAGGGATGGGATTGAATCCTCTCCCTCCACAGCCCTGTCCTGATCGTGAAGTGCTTGGGAACCCTCTTTTGTTGCCTTATTTCCTAGACTGAGTCAAGAGAGCCTCTGCATCTGTTGTCAGGCAGGGTTTGCCCTGCCCTCCTACTACCTCCAAATGGCCCCATCTCCCAGCCTTGCCAGGGAAGATGGATGCTGAGTTTGTCTCCTTCCAGGCTGTCTGCCTAAATGTCTTGCTCTGCATCCCTGTCACCCTGTCCTCCACTCACAGCTCCTTTTTTGGCCCAGGCATTGGCACTGTGCCCGTGGGCCGCGTGGAGACGGGCATCCTTCGGCCGGGTATGGTGGTGACCTTTGCTCCAGTGAACATCACCACGGAGGTGAAGTCAGTGGAAATGCACCATGAGGCCCTCAGTGAGGCCCTGCCCGGTGACAATGTTGGCTTCAACGTGAAGAATGTGTCTGTCAAGGACATCCGCCGGGGCAATGTCTGTGGGGACAGCAAGTCCGATCCGCCTCAGGAGGCTGCGCAGTTCACCTCCCAGGTCAGTGGCTCTGCTGGTGTTCAGAGTCCATTCCTGTCCAGAACAGTGAGTGGCAAGGTCAGGCCTGGGGAGGTTGTTGTCAGCACCTCCCCTGGTGCGAAGGACAAAGCCCTCAGTGAGCTCCCTAGGACACTGGAGTATCAGAGTCACACTCAGGAGAAGCAGACTCCCAGGCCCGGCCTTCCCAGCCTTGTGGCCTCTGCTGTGGATCGCAGCAGTTGAGTTGTCCACCTCCCCGCCCCCTTTGTCCTAAAAGAGCACTTTCATGAACTTATTGCGCCTGACATCCTTGTAATGTTATTCCCTACATTTCATCACACTCTTTGAAATGCATTTGAAATGGCGATAACTGAGGTCCGATTCTGCCAAGCCCATGTGCGTGTGTCCATGGGCCTCAGCACTTTCATGCGGTGCGGTGTCGCTTGTTCACCTTCTGGTTTGCCACTT
The DNA here is from genome assembly GCA_004027295.1 of Dolichotis patagonum. Taxonomy (NCBI): domain Eukaryota; kingdom Metazoa; phylum Chordata; class Mammalia; order Rodentia; family Caviidae; genus Dolichotis; species Dolichotis patagonum. The sequence continues at coordinate 1,707 of PVJX010029987.1, forward strand.
TCTGAGTGAGGACATCGGGTCAAGGTCTGGAGCTGGTTCCTAGTGGTCTGAGCTTCCTCTGCTGCCAGGCCCTGAGCTCTGCAGGCTGTGGGAAGCAGGCCCCTGTGACTGCAGCCTCCCAGCCCAGCTGCCTCTCCCTTGGTGCCCACATTGGTGGCCAGGCCTGGCCAGCCTCACAGTTGCTGTGTCTCTGTCCTTAGGTCATCATCCTGAACCACCCCGGGCAGATCAGCGCTGGCTATTCGCCGGTCATTGACTGTCACACGGCTCACATTGCCTGTAAGTTTGCGGAGCTGAAGGAGAAGATAGACAGGCGTTCCGGCAAGAAGCTGGAGGACAACCCCAAGTCTCTGAAATCGGGTGATGCAGCCATTGTCGAGATGGTCCCTGGGAAGCCCATGTGTGTGGAGAGCTTCTCGCAGTACCCGCCTCTCGGTGAGCTGGGGTGCCCCAGACAGACACAGCTGGAGAGCTGGCCACCCAAGAGGCAGCAGAGGGCAGCTGGGAGGTGGGCGAGAGTGCGGGTGGGGGCTCCTTCACCACTGCAAACTTATCTTGAGCTCAATCGTAGCGCTTATCAGGGGAGCCCCGGTCTCTGTCACTGAGTGCAGACGGCCCTGCAGGGCAGAGCTGGGATGGCGCCCCTCTGTTTATGAAGGTCTCTTGAGCCACTTACCAGAGGCCCACTGCTAGTTTAGCTAGCGACATCCAAAGAAAAATGACCCGGCCCGCCCCCAGTGGCTAATCGAAACACAGCGTAGGCAGGGTTGCCGGGCAACCGCGGCTGTTCCAGGAGCTAACAAGCCGTGAGTCGGGGCGGCAGGATGCTGCGGGCCCTCGTGCGCTTGCGCAGTGCATCCTGGCCAGTGGGCGGGGCCGTCGCTCAAGGGCTTCTCTTCGCAGGCCGCTTCGCGGTGCGCGACATGCGGCAGACGGTGGCCGTGGGCGTCATCAAGAACGTGGAGAAGAAGAGCGGCGGCGCCGGCAAGGTCACCAAATCGGCGCAGAAGGCGCAGAAGGCGGGCAAGTGAAGCGCGGGCGCCCGCGGCGCGGCCCTGCTCGGCGGCGCCGCGCCCCGCCCCCGCCCCCGGCCCCGCCCCCGCCCCCGGCCCGGGCGCCGTCCCGCCCCGCCTCCCCGCCCGGCGCATGTCTGCACCTCCGCTTGCAAGAGGCTCTACGTCAGCGACTGGATGCTCGCCATCAAGGTCCAGTGGAAGTTCTTCAAGAGGAAAAGCGCCCCTGCCCCCGGCTTCCGCGCCCGCGTCTGCCCCGCTCAGTGCCCGTTTTACCAATAAACTGAGCGACCCCAGAGCCGTGTATGCGTGCTGCGGGCCGCGCGGGGAGGCCGCCGAGGCCTGAGGGGTGCCATGAGACGCGCGCAGGTCACCCCGCAGAAGGGGGCCGAGTGGCCCGGGATCTCTGAGTGGGCGAGAGCCAGGCTCCTCTGTGCGGCTGCGCCCCAAGGCTTGCGCACACACCCCTTCACCCAGGTCGAGGCGCTCTTCCAGGTCTTTAGCGCTGGGACTGTACGAGCCGCCCCCAACCCCAGAAGGGAGAGACCCGCAGGTTTAGTCACTGGGGCTGAGCAGTCTTCACGGGGGGTCCTTGAGCCGTCTGGGCCAACACGTGCCCAGACCTTGATCAGCAAGGACAAGGAGACAGCGGGCTGCTCTTTGTCCACCATCCTTGCTCCCGGATGAAGCCGCCTGCGGCCCATGCCTGTTCCTGCTGCAGAAGGCGGAGGCTGAGTGTGCATGCGTGTGCGTGTGTATGCGTGTGTTCTTGCGCGCGCAGATGCCCTCCTATGCTCGCAGTGCCAAGACAGGCCTCTCTGTGGCCCTAGGTTTTCTGGCCTGCAACAGGTGGCTCTCGAGGTTCCAGCATGTTACTTCCCCAGGGCTGTTGCAACAAATGGCTTGCGCCTGCATCGAGGCTGCTGGAGGACGGCACACGCTGCTGCCATTTCTGCCACTTCCAGCTTCTGTGACTGCTGCCATTCCCTGCCTTTGGCAGAATAACGCGTCCCTGCCTCCCATCAGTAGGCTTCCTCTTCCCTGAGAATCACACATCTCCCTCTCACAGGGCACAAGCACTGCACCTGGGACCCACCTGGACAACCAGGCAAACCTCCTACCCTAAGACCCTCCCTGGCCTCACACCTAGAAGATTCCTGCTTGCACACTAAGCAGCCCACGGGTTCCAGGGGTTGGGTTCCTGATATCCTCGGGCATATTCCACCCCCACAGTGGTTGAGAAAGGAAACGATGCAGCCTGATGGCTCATTCTACCAGCAAGAGAGAGGGATGTCCGGGAGTACCCTCCGAGGGCCTGCTGCATCTCTACCCGGTCCCAAATGCATGGCAAAGGCCGAACAGGTAGAAAGGAAGGCCAGTCACCAGGCAGCTGTGTGGTTTGGGAATTGGCTCCCCAAGGCTGTGCTGGCTGCATGCAGACCGGCACAGGGCGAGGGTTTGGGCTGACAATGTCAGGGCCTACAAGTAACCCAACCCTAACTTTAACCCTAACCCAGATAAAGACACAGGATGCCTTGTCCAATGTGAACGTGAGATGAAATACTAAATAATTTTTTAGTATAGAATATTTGGGACAAATTTACACTAACAAACATTCATTGTTTATCTGACATTCTGGCTTGCTGAGCACCCTCTACTTCACATGGTGATGCTACCCAAAGACACTGGGTATTTCCCAAAGGGTCCTGTCCTGTCCTGGTCCTTTCCTGGACTACCATTGTATGGCAGTGCCAAGTGTGACACCGTGGAGCTTGCTGGCCCCAGGAAGTTATCCTTCCACACTTGACTCAGCTAGACTTGGGGTCAGACTGGTGAACTCTGCCAGCCTGAGACAGGCTGAGTGAGAGGCAGTCCTTGCTGCAGTAGAAGGGAGCCCCCATGTGCAGACCATGAGGGATGGCAAGGTCCCCTCACTCTCCTGTTCCTAGTTGCTGTTGTGAACTTTGGAGTCTTTGGGAATGCTGGTCACCCAGATGCTGCTGAGCTCAGCCTGTCACCCGCTCCTGCCCATCCTGTTGGCCTGTGGTCTGTGTTGGGCCACACTGTCCCTCACAAGATGGGTGTATTCCTGGGGCAGGGAAGGGTGCAGCCTTGAGGAGTCCCAGGTGCCCGAGGACCAGCAGTGAGGGCACTTATGTTCCCATGAGTAATTGGTGGGAGCATCCTGGCCTGGAGGATGGGGTCTATGGAGAGGGCCTCAGCCCTGTGCCCCACTTGCGGAGCGGGGTAATGAAGCCAGGGCCCGGCAGATTCAAGTTCCTAGGTCTGTTGCCTGGGGCTCAGAGCTTGCTGCAGTCCCTGTGCCTAGCTTAGGGGGTGTCTCCAGGTGGCGCCATGACCAGAGGAGGCAGAAACCTGTTTTGAGCTTCCAGCATTGACAGTGAGGTGGGGTGAGGGGACATCACACAGTCACCTCTGAGAGTGGCAGGACTTTCCCACTGATCTCTGAGGGGGCCGCCCCTGTGTCTGGCCTGCCACAGCTCTGGGGAGAGCAGGCTTGGGGCCAGGGGTGCAGTCCTGGTTTTGGGGGGAATTACTGGCTCTGCCCAACTCTGGGTGGTCTGGAGGCACTGGGAGTTGGTGGGCACTGACCACATGTCAGATCTGGCTGAGCCATGGCTGAGATGGAGGTGACAACATGGGATACCCCTTAGGCCCAGTAACGTGGGACAGACCTTTTTTCACTGCAAGTGGGAGCAAACCCAGTACTGGCTCCTAGGCATCAGCTTGTGAAGCCCAGTGGGCAGCTGGACAGTGATCACAGGGTAAGGGCAACTAATCACAGCCTGGACAGTGCTCCATGGCCTGGCATGGGTGGAACTACAATGTCAGGCCAGGGCAGTTGGGCTGCCATGTGGTTGAGGAGGGCCCTAGACCCAGGGAGGTAAACCTGCAGTGCCAAGGGAATGGGGATCCCAATGGCAGTCCTGAAGTTAGGGCACAGGGTGGGATTTGGGGATACCCTATGTTAGGTGAATAAAACAGGCTTCACCAAGATACCAATTGGCAGCTTCAATCTGACCTGCGGAAACCTCTGAAAAATTCATGAAGAGTCATGAGTGGAGTGTGGAGCCTTGCTGAGCTGGCTGAACTCAACCTGTCTCCTGCCCAGGGTCCCAGGGTCCTGGCGCCCCTGGTAACTCAGGCAGGAGGGAAGCTGCTAACCTTCCCTAGACTCTGGTGGTGGCTAGAGGGCTGGACCCTGATGTGACCATGCTGTGTCTGAGTGATGGTTCCTGGGTTCCCTCCAAGGGGCTGAGCCTCAAGGCAATGCAGTTCTAACTGGAAATGACTGTCCCTAAGGTGGCCCTGTGTGCCTGGGGAGGGACTGCAGGTGTGCAGGGTTAGTGTGCACAGGGTGGGCTTGCGTGCCTGTGGGGTGGGTCTTGGGTACAGAACTGTGCATATCTGCAGGGAGCTGTGTGGAGCCTGGGAGAACTTGGCAAGGTGTACCAGAGCCCTGGGCAGCTAGAACAGTGCACATGCCTGTGCATGCACACATGCCTATTGCAGTGTACCTAGGTGTCCATGTGTACCTGTGCTGCTGGCTGGCTGCCTAGAGTCAGGGCTGAGTCATCTGAGAGGTGACCAATAGGACAGGGAGAAGCCAACATGGGTAGAGGACAGGACTGGCGGGGCCTGCTGGGGCGGGGGATGCCCTCCTGGTTTCTACCAGGAGCCCAAGTAGTTTCTGAGGGGCCATAGGGTGCCAGATTGCTCTGGCTTCCTTTACTACTCCTGAAGTGTCACTCTGGGGAGAAGGCAGAACAAGGCCTCTGAGAAATGAGGGGAGCTGCATGAGGCTGAGAGTTTCAGACATGGAGTCCTGGATAGTTGGTGTCAGGTGGAGGTCAGCTTCATCAAACCAACGTCCAGGCTGGAACCCTGGTCCAGGGTTCAGGTGTCCCAAGGCACGAGCAAGAGGCATGGAAACCAGGAAAGGTGAGGCAGGGTGGATCCTTGCTTGTTCCCTGTCCACCTACAAGGCAGGTGAGAAGGGCAAGAGGAAAGAAGAAAGCTCTGACCTGGCTAGAGCCTCCTCCTCCTGCTCCTCCTGCTCCTCCTGCTCCTTCTGCTCCTTCTGCTTCTCCTGCTCCTCCTGCTTCTCCTCCTCCTGTTCCTCCTCCTCCTGCTTCTCTTCCTCCTGCTGGTGCTGCTCACCTGGCAGGCTAGGCCATGCCACAGCACTGAGGACGAGGCAGGCAGCAGTTGCTAAGGGTGTCTGTGTCTCATGAGGAGAGGTGGCAGAGCTCACAGAATGGGCCTGGAGGGGCTGGTGGGCTAGATGCCTGCCTGGTGAGCTGTCTCCCTGAAGACTGCAGGACACCCTCACCAGCCGCCTTGTGAGGACACTGCAGCACAGGGCAGGAAGATAGCCTTGTGCCTGAAGGCTCTGTGGAGAGGACTCTGGGTTGCACTTGTGCTGCCTTTGAGCTGAGGGGATTCTGAGCCATGGGGAGGTCCGCCACTAGCTGCCATCCAAAGTTGACCAAGTCAAGCTGGCTGGGCTCAGCTCTTTGGAAGGTGCAGGTGGGTGGGCAGTGCTGAACTGCGCAGAGAGGGCCACACGACACCCAGTGGCCCTCAGGGTGGCCAAGCAGGGTTGTGACATTTCCCTGTCCATCCCCCATCTAGTAAGCCTTTTACTCTCGGGGTTGGGGAGGGGAGGAACATGTGCCAGGCCTTGGGTTTCAGGGGCTCTTCCCTGTGGCCCTGCCCCCTGGAATACTGAGTCTGCACCCACCTGGCCTTTAGCCTGCCTTTGGTGTACTCTCCTTCCTCTGTGGGCTCCATTGTCTCCTGCGCCTGTGCTCTGTGTCTGGAAGTTGAGGATGGCAGTGTGTGGAGGAGATGCTCTGAGCACCAGCTGGAGTCGATTGGGTTATTTTTACCTTCGCACTTATATAATGCCTCTTCCTGCAAGGCACTGTTCTAGCTATTTCCCAAACCTTAGCTCATCCGCTGCCATAGCAATCCTGTGAGATATTTACTGCCTTTATCTCCATTTTTCCAGTAAAGAAACTGAGGTTCAAAGAGATTCAGCCATCAGTCCAAAATCACACATGTAAACTAAGCTCATGGTCAAACATAAGCAGTGTTGTTTTGCTGTGAAAGCAGCATTTCCCCATCAGTTCAGACATTCACAGTGTAGAGACCCTATGGGCACCTTGCGCAACTCTAACACCAAGTCCACTCCTGCACCTCCTGGGGAGGTCATCGTGCAGATGCTGCCTGTGCAAAGCCTTTCCTAGGGCTCTTGGCTTTCTTCTCTGTGCCTCATCTCTTGCCTTCTTTTCCCGGGAAATTCCTATCCCTTAGCTTGGGTGTCCTCAGGAACTATAGAGAAAAAAATCCTTCTTTAAAGCTAAGATATGAATTTGTAACATATCACAAACATTTGCAATTTATTTTATTTTTAAACCCTTGTATTTTTTAATTTTTAAATTGTTTTTGGTACTGGGGATCGAACATGCTTGCCAGGCAGGTGCTGTGCTGCTGAGCTATGTCCCCAGCCCCTTAATTTCAGTGAATCTTTTTTTTTTTTGGTACCAGGAATCTAACACAGGACCTTGTGCTTGCCAATCAGCCACTTATGCCTCTGAATCATATCCCCAGCCCCTAGCTTTTGTATTTTATTTTATTTTTTAAATTTAATTTAATTTTTTTTTTGTACTGGGGATTGAGCTCATGACCTTGTGCTTGCCAGGCAGTCACTTAGACTGCTGAGCTAAATCCCTGGCCCTGTATTTTATTAAAGGACATTATTAATTTAAATTTCTTAACTTGAGCGCTACCGACACCCAGGCTGGACAATTCTCACAGAGGGACACCTCGTACATGTAGGACACTAAGCAGCATCTCTGGCCTCTACCACTAGATGCCAGTAGCACCTGCGACCCAGTTATGGAAAAAAAAAAAAAAAGTCTCCAGATGCTCCCTGGGAGAAATCCATGGCTGGTGAGAACTGCTGACCTCAACAGACAGCACCTCTGTGAGGGGACAGCAGGAAGTGGGGCCAGAGTCAGTGTCTGGGTGTCTGGGATGGAGCCAGCCTGAGCTGCAGGGATGAACATATATTCTCTCTTCATCTGTTACCTACGGGAAGCTCTGTAAAAGCTTGTGTGAATCTGAGGAAGAGGGGTGCGGAGAGGCCAGAACTCGGGTCCCTGTGCACACCTTCCCACCACACCTGCTGCCACTTTGGAGCTAGTGCTGTCTTGGAACGTTTGGCTGTTTTGCCAGCTTGTCCTGCAGTGGGCACTATGACTCTCCGTTAGCAGAGGAGGACTTGGGGCTCTGTCTTATCAGCTGGACAGCTATGATAGAAAAGTCTTAGATGGGAGAACTTAAACAACAGAAATTTATTTCTCAGAATTCTGGAGAAGTCCAAGATCGAGATGCCTCTAGATCCACTGTCAGATGAAGGCCTGACTCCAGGCTAGCAGAGCCTTTCTGTGGCCTTGTGTGGCAGGGGCCAACAGAGGGGGCCCAAAGCCCTGCACTTCTCTGTACAGGGCACAGGCCCCAGCATGGGGCTCCATCCTCATGACCTGCCCACCCCCAGTGTCTCTGCTTCCTGCACTGTCACTTTGGGTTGGGACTGCAACAGTGAGTCTGGGACACAAACATTGAGTGCAGCACAGGCTATGAGCAGCTGCCTGCTCTGCTGAAGGTCGCACGGCTTGGAGAGTGCACTAGGGTCTGTTCTGGGCCAAGCCCTGCAGCTGCAGAAGGTGAGCTTGCTGGTACTGGGTGGAGCTGGGTGGAGCTGCCTTGGCTGAGCCATTGGTAGCAGCAAAGGCTCTAGCATCTGTTCAACCAGTGAGTCCTTGATCTGCTGCTTAGAGAACCCAGCCATTCTACATCATCCCCATGGTGTGGCATTTGGTGACCTTGTTAGGGCAAGGGGCTAGGTGGGGGCAGGAACCCTGACAGCCTGTGGGCTTTGCAGCCCCAGGCTGGACACTCTGTCCAAAGCCTGCTGGACATCTGGCCAAGTGAGGCACTCAAGTGAGCCTGGGCCGGCAGTGGGCGAGCAGCCAGGGTGCAGATGCTGACAGCCCGTGTGTGGGCAGGCAGCCGGCCACTCTGTTCGCAGGAGCTGGTCTCCACGACTCTGAGCTTCACTGCTGCATCCCGGGGTCCTCCCTAGCAGGCGGAGTCATCCAAATCCCAGGTCTGTCACCCAGGGCATGTCTGACTGGAAGCTGCAGACAGTCTCAGCCTAGGTCATAGTGACAGGTCATTCAATGCTGAACCTTGACAAGCCCCTTTGTGGGACTGGGCTAGAGGCTGAGGGGCTCCTTGGGTACCTCACTGAGCTCAGTGTAGAGGGAGGTGAGCAGCGGAAGAAGTGGAAGAGTCTCAGCTGAGAGAGCATCGGACTGTGATGAGGAACCAGACCTACAAGCGAGAGCGGTAGAGCCAGGGAGGTCCTGTTTCAGGCAAAGACCCACTGCCAGGGCCTCTCCAAGCAGGGGCAGTGCCCACCCTTATGAGGAGAAGGAGCAGCAATCTGAACAGAGGGAACCATTCGCAAAGGCACTGGGATGAGTGTGTGCTGGGCAGCAAGCCTGCGGGTGGAGGTGGGTATGGTGCTAGAGCAAGTGTAAGTTGGATCCATAGTTTTAAAGTATTTGAGTGCATCAGGGCCCCAGGGGAGTGTGGGCACGGAGAACTCATTGGTGAGAACCAGTCACACCCCAGGTGAGCTGCAGGCTCCATGTTCCTCAAGGAACACTCCCTGAGCAGGAGTTCCTTTGAGGACCAGGAGACTGTAGCCTGAATCCCACTCTCTCTGGACACTTCGGGGCCACTTTCACTCCCGACCTTGTTGCTGGTTATCTTTGGAGACAGAGACTCCAACAGTCTGGGCCTTGGTAGCTAAGAAATGTAAGTCTATTTCCTCATGCAACTGGCTGGTTTGCCGGGGGCTGAGGGAGCTTGTTGAGAGCTCTGGTCCTTTTTAGAGAACTGTAAATTAAATTTCTATTGACTTTAGTCAATAGGTGTTAGTGTAAGATGTTTAAAAAATCAATGCCTTCATATCTTAAATCTTTCCCTCACTTTCTTGCTCCCTCCAAGTTGGGTAACATAGCTCCTCCTCCCCCTAATAATGGAAAATTCCTTGGGGGGCAGCTGGGGCTTTGAGCTAGGCAGACACTTCCTGTGGTCCAAATTACAGGCTGAAAACAACAGCTCTGACCCAGGTTGAGTGATTGAGAATCTTTCTCTTCTCATTTCCCCAGATTAAGTCTAGTTTCTCGGCTGGTGGCGCTTTTCCCTCTGGGCTCTGCAGGCTCATCTGTCTTCCCTGGGGTGCTGTGACTGGGTGGGAGGAGATGGGGTGGGGATCAAGGTGAAATGGAAAACTGCTTTTCAGTGTCTGCGTGTGCTGCTGTTGAAGGTCAGTGGCCCACAGAACCCCGGATGGCCAAATACACGGACACGAATGTCCTCCATGTGTCCAGAGCAGAGAAGCCAGGGGCTGCTGTCTCCCGCCCAACACATTCTGTGCTGTGCCTCTGCTGTGGTGCTGCTGTCAGCCCTGCCTGAACAGCCCAGGGAGGCTGGGCTTCATGTCCCCCTGCTTCCCCTTACCCCTGACTCCCGAAGTTGCCCCTCAGCCAACGCAGTGGCCAGAGAAGGTGGGTTTCTAGGAAGTAATCCCGCTTCCCAGCCTGCTCAGGAAAGGCCTGTGGCCCAGTAAGTTGTCCAGAGAGGGAGCTCTCAACAGTGCTCCTCCCTGAGCAGCCCCTATCTGTTCTAGGCTCTAGGGGGCAGCAGACAAGGCAAGAACAAGTATGGAGGAGCCATGCAGGGATTCAAGTGGCCACAGCCATTGTGGTGTGTTTTCTGGTGGGAAAGGAACACACGGAGGGCTTTGGAGCAGGTGGGGTTCAAGGCAACTCCAGCTGGCCTTTGGTATAGTGGCAATGTCTGCTCGTCAGCTCAGCACCTACCTTCTCTGGTTGCTTAGTGTTGCCTAGGGAGGTGGGCACAGGACAAGCCTGAGACCTGCCTGCCCAAAGGAGCAGGCAGGAGCACCACCAGGTTTGTAAGCTTCCAGAGCAGGCGCAGTGCTGGGTGCTGAAAGAACAGCGCCCAGTTTGGAGCCAGGCTGCTGCCCAAGCCAGGTAGAGCGCTCTCCCCAGCTGGAGTCAGGCATCATGTGCATCTGAATTTTTCCACTCTTTCTCACTGGAATCCTGTCGATGCAGTCTTGGCAAAGATGACTTGAGCCTGAAAGCTTTTCCCATCTATTTTTAAATGAAATGGAATTCCTGTTGCTTGCATGAAATTTGTCCTAACTGGGCAGTTTCATGACCCACTTCCCTGGAGTTTCAGGGTGGGGGCATGATGGAACCAGACTGCTGATAAGGCAAGACACAGGTGTGCAAGACATGACACTAATGACATAAATGATTAATGAGCCAGCTTGCTGAAGGACATCCTAAACACAGGAAGCAGAGACTTTCAGCTCTGATGCAAAATTCACTTTCTGGAACCTTCTGAGATGCAGTGAAGCTGCTGGTGCAAACACCACTTGGGAGAGGGGGGAGCAGGGCCACAGATGCAAATTCATTGCTTGCTCCTGGGCTCTTCTCCAATCTCCCCACTGAGGGGCCTCACTGCTTGCTGCCCCCATGACTGTGGCAGCTGTAGGTGGCTCCCCACAACCCCAGAGATGGGTCCTACTTTTTTTCTAAAAGACAACAGGAGTAGATTTGTGTCTCCCACTGTCCTGAAATCCCAGACAGCCTTATCCTCCACCCTTAGTGCCTGTGTTCCTGCCAAAATGGGGCCTGAAATCACCTCCCCCTCCCATGGGCCCCACCACTCTCACTTCTGAAAGGAGATGGATTGAGCATTGGGCCTCCCCTTAACAGAATGAGGGTGTCTGGGGCCTTCCAGGGTTTGTGTGTGTGATCACGGTTACTTTGTTCTTCTGCGGAATGGGAATGAGGATGAAGGAAGGTGACCCCACACTGTGGCCAGCCAACCTGTGCAGGGGGCTGGGGTAGTGTCTTCTTCCCTCTGGGCCTGGGCCAGCACCTCCTCCCTTGGTCCCCCTGGGCTGGTGTGGCCAGCTCAGAAGGCGGCAAGCCCAGGTGCTGCTTGTGTGGGCATGGAGGAAGGGGGATGGAGGGTCAGGAGTGCGCCCCAATGTCCCATGCATGTGTGGCAGGTGCACATACCTGTGAATGAGACAGTTCATCTCTAACATTCTAGATAATGGACAAGTTAGCACTGTGCCCACTGGCCCTCTGCTCAGCCTAATTAACCCCCTGACAAATAAACTCCCAAACCTGAAACAGGCTCTGTGGCCATGAGCGCTGGGAACCAGGGAGCAAGCACAGCCCAAGGGCTGACTGCACTGTTAGTGCCATTAACAGTTGAGGACAGAGCCTGTTACTGTAGAGGACTTTCAGCAGAACGTGTGGTGCTAGGTGATGACAGTGGAAAGTGGCTGGACAGAATCAGGTGACCTAGGGCAGCAGACCCCTGACTGCAGAGGGAGGCTGGGGGGTGGGACGGTGAGCTGCTGGCACCTGAGTGCGCCAGTCCAAAGGCCTGAGAAATGAGACTCTGGCTTCCCTGAAGTTGGCTCTAAGGGGCCCCTTCCCAGAGCATCCCTGTCCTTGGACGCGGGGGTCATATCACCTCCCCGTGTCCAATGTCTGCCCTCCTCTGGGATGGTGACACCAGTGTCCCCACTGGCTTCTGTGCTGCTTCAGTTCATGTCCTGCTGTATCTTGCTGTGGGCTCCTTCTGGGTCTGCAAAGCGAAGTCTAGGCCCCCTGGAGATCTCTGGGCCCACCTCTCTGGCTGTCCTCTTCCCTCCCCCCCTTCCCTCCTCTTGCCCTCAGGAATGCTCCTTCCCCCAGAGGGGCTCCCTCCAGGACCCTGCTCAGGCTGCTTCTTAGAGGCTTCCTAAATCCTCTCTGCACACCCAAAAGATGGCTGGGGTCCAATGCCCGGTCCATGGGGACATAGCTCAGTGACACCTGCCTGGCAAGTGTGAGGTAGTGAGTTCGATTCCCGACAAACAAGACAAAACAAAACAACAACACAACCAACCAAAAAATCCAACCCGATCCACTCCAATATCAGGAGTAGAGGATCCCGGCGGTTGAACTTTAACCCAGAAGTTGGTAAGAGCCAGTACCTTTCTCTGCCAGAGATGTCCACTCTTGGGGCCCAGCCGGCGGGAGTCCGCTTTGGTATATTGCAGCCTGGTCTTGCTTATGTCAGAGGGGACCACCAGGTGGCTCCGGAAGATGCAAGTGTGCGAGGCCCAGGCACCTAGTCTGGCCCAGCCCTCCACCGCCTCCTCTTGCCTCCCCTCCTTTCGCTTCTTCCCGTCCTCCCTCCCCTCCCCCATCCTTCCTCCCCTGCTCTCCAGGCGCCAAGCGGCGGTGCAGGGGTTAACAGAGGCGGGGCGAGGCGGCGGGCGGAGCGAGGTGGCCGCTGCGTCTTCGCGCGCGGCTGGTCCGGCAGGAGCCAGGAGCTGCCGCCGCTGCGCCTGGGCCATGCGGCTCCAGGGCCGGTGGCCTGGGCTGGGGCCCGCGCCACCCCCCTCGCGCCGCCCTCGCTGAGCCCGCGTCCGGCCAGGGCGCCGCCAGGCACCATGGTGCAGAAGTCGCGCAACGGCGGCGTGTACCCCGGCCCGAGCGGGGAGAAGAAGCTCAAGGTGGGGTTCGTGGGGCTGGACCCCGGCGCGCCCGACTCCACCCGCGACGGCGCGCTGCTCATCGCCGGCTCCGAGGGCCCCAAGCGCGGCAGCATCCTGAGCAAGCCGCGCGCGGGCGGCGCGGGCGCCGGGAAGCCCCCCAAGCGCAACGCCTTCTACCGCAAGCTGCAGAATTTCCTGTACAACGTGCTGGAGCGGCCCCGCGGCTGGGCGTTCATCTACCACGCCTACGTGTGAGTGGCCGGGGGCGCGGCGGGCCCGGGGCTGAGTCAGGGACCGCGTCCCCGGCCGAAGCAGAGCGCGCTGACCGGAGCGCGGCTCTGGAGACCCGTCTGGAAGGCGTTCTGGGGTCAGGGGCTCGTGGTGGGGCTGGCCCGACCGTGTTGCAGCAGCCCCTCCCCCGCAGGACCGGCCCAAGCCCCCTCCCCGGCAGTCCGAGCGGCTCCTCCCGGCTGCCTGCGGCGCAGAACAAAGGGCCGGCGGCGAGGGAGGGCTGCGCAGCCGGGGTCTGCGCGCCCCTGTCCACTCTGCGCTGGACGCCCGCGACCCAGAGCTGCCTGCTGTTCGCCCTCCTCCCAACTTCAAGCTCTCCCTTTGAGCTTCTGGGCTGCCGAAATGGGGGAGGGGGCTAACCCCCGCACCCAGCCCTGGGCCGAGGCCGCTGCCGGTTCTGCCCTGTGTGTGTCTGAACCCATCGCTGGCTGGACCTGAATCCGCTCACCGCTGCGCCTGCGGCAGCCCCGACCCGTCTCTGCGGCTGCCGGTGGCCTCTGCCATTCTGGGCCTTGGACCCCCTTCTGCAGATGAAGTGGGGAGCAGGGGCTGCCGCTGCCCTGGGGCGGAAGCCCTGGGCCTCAGAGAGGGTAGCGCTCTTCCCAGGCCTGGGTGAAGGGTGCTGAGCCTCCCAGGCAGGCCTGGTGGGCAGCCACCAAGTTCGTGTGCACATTGGTGTCAGCGTGTGATAGCGCATGAGTTGCTGCATGTGACTGTGTGTGCGAGTGTGAGTGTGTGCACAGCCTTCCGGTGTGAGGTGCTTTGCTCCCATCCCAGCTGAAGCATGGCTGCAGGAAGAGAGCGGAGACTCAGCCATTTTGTGTGAAAGAGGCATTTTGGGATGGGAGCTAGGAACGAATTGTGGGAAAGTACCCAGACAGGTGCTCGCCTGGGCTGCCAGGGGCTTGTGGCCCGGAGTGGGATGTGGTGGGGTATGAGGTGAGGGGACAGGCCTGAGGGGAAAAGCCCCAGGGTGGGGGCTTCCCTGGCTGTGCTGGTGCTGTGTGAGCTCTGCCTCCCGCAGAGAAGTGAATCTGGCTTTTCCCAGGTGGCCCAGGGGTCTAGAGGTGGGCGTGTTGCTGCCTAAGTCTCAGAAGAGCCTGTGTGTCCTCAGTAGTCCTCTGGCAGCTTCCATCTCCACCCTGCTTGTCTGCCTGGCTGGCCAGCTCATGGCCTGTGACTTCGGGACCACGAGCAGGACAGAGTTCAGTGTTCAGTAGGCTGGGAGGGGCCCCTGAGAGAGGAGCCCCCCGGGTGGTCCTGTTTCTGGCCTGGGCTTGTCAGCCCTCCAATGCTGCTGCCTGCCTCCCTTCACTGAGCTGAAGCATCCAGAATGGGCAGCAGAGTGTGTGGGGGCCCTGACACCGGCAGACTGTGCTTCTGCACCCTGTGGAAGTGCCTGCCAGAGGATGGGACCCTCCCTGTGGAGGCAGCCGACCATCAGCCTGCCTCAGGCCTCTCCCTGGCTTTCTGAAACTGAACCTCCCTGGCAGGAGTAGCTGTGGGGAGGTGGCACCACTCTACCCTGGAGCTGTGCTGGGCCCACCTGGGCCACCCTCCTGTCTTCCTGAGAGGTTGAGTTCTGCCAGCCTCTCAGTGATCCCTGCTGGATTCCTGGGGGACAGCTGCTGTCCAGGGTCAGGAGGAGTGTGTTTGCCCCATAGCAGGGTTTGATGGGCAAGGTCAGCCAGGCTCCCTGACCACAGGGCCTTGTGACACAGTCTAGTGGAGCCAGGACCATTGCACATTGCCTGTGAGCATTCTTGGAGGAGCCCCTGGAGCAGTGGAGGCCGACCCGCCTGGGACACTGCCTGGGCAAAGCCTCCCAGCTCTCCAAAAGCCAGTGGGCCACAGGAAGGGCTTTAGGGTAGGCAGATGTCTACGTGGGACTGCTTCAGGGAGCTCCCTGGGGGCAAGCCCTGGAGGGCCTCTGCCAACCTGAGCCAGTGGGCCGGCTGGTCTCGTGCTGCCGATGCATGTGGAGCTGGGCAGTCTCAGCAGAGAGAGGCCTCCATGTGGCTCAGTAGCAGAGGGAACAGGAAGGGGAGTGAGGTCTCAGATGCTCCTGTTTTGTGCTGGCCTTGCTTACTTCTCATTGTCAGCCTGCCAGAGTGGTGTAATGGGGAAACTGAGGCCGAGAAAGTTTGTCCTGAATAAGCAGATGGGGACTTTGCTTCAGAGGTGAGAACCTGGAGGTGTAGATGGTTTGAGCTTCTAACATCTCTTTTACTGAGTGGCCAGGAGGTGAGAGCAGGTTTAAAGTAGGCCAGATGGAAAATCTGGGGTTGAGGACTGTGCCACCCTGGGGCACCTCACTGGCCAGGCCATGTGGATGGTCTCCAAGGCCCTTCCATCCCCATGAGAGCAGCTGCCCCATGGAAACCTCTGAGGTTTTAGGGCCTCGGCCGGGTGAAGGGAGAGCCAGGGTGGGGCCTTGCCTCAGGTTCCCCCGTTGGTCCTGGATAACCTAGTTGGGTGGAGTCCAGGCTGCCCTGGGTCCTTCCCACAGCCCTGAGTTTGGCCCTGAGGCATGGTAGGGAGCTGTGTCCCCTGCCTTGGCTGGCTGCTCTGTGGGGCAAGTGCCTGCACTCGCAAGACTGAGTTGCTGAATGGCTCAGCTTTGTGCAGGCCAGGCCTTCCTGCAGCCCTCCCGCGGAGGGAGGTAACCTCTATCGATTGAGGAGATGGAGAATCTTATGGAAATTTCCCAAAAGGTGAAAAGTTGGAGAGTTGCGGTTTCTAGGGAAACCTGGATTTGCGGGGGTGGAGTGGGGGTGGTGGGGGGTGCTGGACTTCCCCAGCCTCCTCACAGGATTTCTAACCCTCACCAATAATTTAAAGTAGAATTACTGTGAAAGGATGGAGCACTCTGAATCACTCTGTCTGAATACTTGTGGAATAAATTTCAACATTTTTGTTGCTGCAAGGCAATAAAAAAAAAAAAACAAGTAATTAACAGGCAGGCAAGAAGCTCTCTGGACTGCTTCACAGAGTGGAGAGCAGAAAACCTCAACTTTACAGGATTCCGAGCAAGTCTGTGCAGAGAGGCGAGAGGACTCACTCTGTGGCTAGCGGCCTGGAGACCCCTGACGTGTACCCTGGGGGCCCTGGGAGTCCTGGATCCCCGATGCTGGTTGTATGGCGGGAGGTCAACCCCAGTTCTGAACGTGCTGCACCTGGGGAGCTTTGAAGAGCTGTGACCGTGTCCCGGGCTGAGGACCAAGGCTGGTGGTGGACGGGGTATGCTCTCTGTTTTTCCAGTTTGTTTTAGCTGGTGGACTGGTCTGCAGACTAGTTAGTGTACGTGCTTGTGTTGGCCACCACCTGGCTGAAGGTGTCCACACAGCACGCCCCTAGAGCCTGTGCTCTGGGCGCCTGAGCACCTGACAGCAGGAGGTTGACCTGGGCCTGGCCTGGAGGGGCGGGCATCCCTCCCTCTGCTTCTGAGGAGGCACTGGGCTGGCCTACTTGTCGGGGGTCAGTCAGGACAGCAGGTCTACCACACACTGTTGTGTTGAGTCCAGGGAAATGTGCATCTCCAGGACCGTGGGGATTGAACTCAGGACCTCACACTTGCTAAGCAGGCACTTGTACTGCTGAGCTACACCCCTGGCCTGGACCATGGGCTCTTTAGGGGACTTTGTGGGGGCTGCTGACACTGGGCCTTGGACTTGGCCATGCCATGGCTGAGCTGCTGCCGGAAGGGTGGAGGGGCTCTGGGCTGGACCTGGACTCTGACGGTACCATGTTAAAGGCTCAGGTGAGAGCAGACGGCCCCCGTTAGGGTGGCCAGTGCTGGGGCCAGGGCTGGCAGCTGCTGCCTCTTCGTGAGGGGAAGCTGAGGAGGGAGTTGGTGCCTGTAGTGAGGGACCTTGGCTCATGTCTGTGTGGCTACTGTCATTACCCAGGCAGACAGACTCCTGCTATGTAGTATTCTGAGTACATAAATGTGGCCTGCCTTGGAGGTGGAAGTGGCTGGGTGGGACGTGTGGGCGGAGGGCAGAGGCAGCCTCACTCCCCACCAGGGCTCACCCACCTGTACCCACCTCTAGCTGCTAGCTGTGTGCTTCAGTGGGTGTAACTGGCAGAGATGGGTGGAGGCCTTGAGTCGCCTTGTGGGAAGGAAGATGGCTGGGGTTACAGCCAGGAACCTGGCTGGCCCTCCCACTTCATGGCCAGCTCTGCGGTCCTGGATGTGGTTGGTGTGTCTGGTCGTGGTAGGATTAAGATTTCGCAGCACTCACTGTGGGCTGAGGGTCATGGGCTCCATCACTGTGATCGCTGTGGTCATCCCTGAGGTTCAGCAGAGTGAGAGGCCTCGTCCTGGGCTGGGAGGGACAATGGTGTCTCTCGGCTGCCTGCCCCGCAGCCAGACCATTGACAGATTCCCTGTGCCATCGGCGAGAGGCTGGGCCTGGATGCTGCTGCTCACCAAGAGACCGCCTGTCTAGACCCGAGCTCGGGTTCCGAGCCCATAGGTCCTGAGGTCAGAGGCCTCTGTGAGTTTGTCTGGAGGAGCCAGCTCTTGTCCTGGGAGGAGGGCTTGCCTGGGAGACCAACGGCACCGAGTTCAGCATTTTTGAGGTTGGGGCCTGGAGGACAGGAACGATTCCACCTCAGAAATGCCATTGTGGGCAGGTTTCAGTAGTGGGCTCCTCAGAACCATGCAAGAACCGCTGCGTAGGCCCGTGGACATCTGTGGCCCTCTCGGGCTGTATGCGACCAGCCTGATGACTCGGCTCTGACACAGTCTGGGGAGGCTGCGCCCACCTGTGTGAGACTGGCACTGGCCGAGCATGGGGACCCTGCCAGGTGCGACCACTTCCCTCTGCTCCTTCTGCTCGGTGGCAGCACAGCCTGGCTTTCTCGACAGTTTGCTGATGGCGCTGGGACATTCTTAGGTGCCACAACCTGCCGTGGCTGGAGATGCCGTGCACATGTGCTCCCTTGCACCTTCAGCCTGGGCTCCCCTGGCTGAGGACCCGCGCACAGCAGGCTGTGATTGCTGCTGTCCTCTGTCCTCAGCTTTTTGCTGAGACTCCCGAGGCATGTCAGAAGTGGGTAGGTGCGGTACTTTACACGGGATTCCGTGCCGCTGCCAGGGCTGGGGTCTTGGAAGGAGGATCTGACCCGGGCTGAGAGTAGCTCCACACTGTACAGACACCCAGAGTGCCTAGGACCTCGGCTTTGGAGCAGGACAGGGGTGATAAGAGTCCTCAGGCAGTTTGTGTTCCTTTTGTCATTTTACCTCCAGGCGCTGCTGGAGGTCAGGGGCCTGGGAGGAAGACACTTGCCCAGGACTGAAGGGGCTGTGAGCAGCTGCAGAGCGCTGTCTTCTGTACTCGGACTGGGTGGCCACCCCTGGTCACCAGGAAGCTTTGGTGTCCCCTGGCTGAGGCTATCTGCAGTGCCCTCCAGAGTTCCCCCCTCCCCCCGCTGCCCACTGTGCAGCAGTTGGCCAAAGGGGGAGGCTGCGGGTGGGCAGAGTCAGGGCTTTTCCAGCAGCTTCTTGCAGAGGAAGTGAGGACTTGGAACGAGACGCAGGATGTGTCCCAGGTTGGTTGTCATTGGGCGTTGCTGATTACCCACCTGGAGCAGAGTTAGCTCTTTAGTTTCTTTATGGATTCCTGGGACTAATTTTGTGAATGTCCAGAGGAGTGAGTGTTCCCAGATGTTCTCACAGGAGTTGGTTGGGATCCGTGTCCGCAGAGACCTCTGGGTGGGCAGCTGCTCTGGAGGGAGCTCGGGGCTGCCCTGACTGCAGGAAGGCCCTGCTGGTAGAGGGCTGCGCCCTGGCCTCCGGGGCCTGGCCGGTCTAGTCTTTCTCCCTGTGAGCCCATGGCCCTGACGTGTGCTGGAGACCTTGTAACTTTAAGCTGCTTTCCTGTTTAGGATGAGGAGGATGAGACTGAATTCTTTTTTGGACCCCAGGTTTTGAGGGTAGCAGTGAAAAGCTTCAGGAAGCAAGAACAGAATGCACAGTTTTGAAAGTGGGTTTCAGAGGGATTGAAGAGAAAGAGCCACCAGAGCACCTGGTAGACACACCCTGCTGCACAGGTGGGGCTGTGAGCCTGTGCAGCCTTGGCCTGGCAGGGGACTGGCTCGGGTGCAGAGGGACGCTCGGGGCTCAGAGTCCGCTTGTCCACAGAGATGGGGGGAGTGGCAGTTTCACTGTGTCGATGGGGCCAGGACTCAGCAGTGTGTTTGAGGAGGCAGACCAGGGAAGTGGGACTCGGGTGGGGCTACAGGCAGCCCAGGGGTTCCCTTTGTAGCCAGGTAGGTTATTAGGACCACGAGCAGGGGACTAGCCCTTTCATTTCACCTTCCAGAGCAGGTCAGGTGCACAGGAAACAACCACACACACGCAGAGAAGAATGCCGAGGGCGATGCTGGCGTGTGGATGCCGTGTCCAGGGAGCATGCCCGCCCTGACCTGTCTTCTCCCACAGTCGGCTGGGGTTGTGTTTCTTCTTCCTTCCAGAGATATTGTGGGCACACGATCCCGTCCTTGTGTACTGTGCGTGGCTTTGTGCCTTCACCTGCCTGGTCTGTCCTGGCATCATCCAGCCCTGCGTATGGGGCAGTGCCAGGCCCCTCTCAGGGCCTGTAGCCCTGAGGTATTGTGAGGCACCTGAGGAGGTCCTTGGGGATGGACCCCGAGGCTGTCTCGGATTTTGCCACTGTGAGCAGCGCTGTCATGAGGGTCCAGCAGATGTCTTACTGCAGGGATGTCCAGGTCTGGTTACTGTGAAGATGTTCTCATCCCGACCAGGGTTTTCCTGGGTCGGACATGCGGAGGCCCTGGTGCTTGTGGGGAACTGACTGCCCACTGTGGGGGTTGGGGGGTGGGACTGGGGCCACGGAAGCAGGAGGAGGGCAGGGCTGGCTCTGGGGCGCTGCCCAAGGTCTTGATCGTGAGTCTACAGTGGCCCTTCAGGTAGCTGAACCCCAACCCAACACAGCAGTGTGTGTGTGCATGTGCATGGGGGCTCGCCTCACCTCTGCTCATGGTGGGGAAGGGGTCAGTGTTTGGGGGGCTGTCCAGCAGATGGAGGGGTCTCGAGAAACATGGCAGGCCTTGTGCTTCCACGATCAAGGTACAAGCAGCTTCTTGCTGGTTCTTCTTGGAGTGGCATTGAGTTGGCTGAGAGCTGACTTGGTAGCAAGCAGAGGAAGGTGAGGGTGGAGCTGTGGCAGTAGGCAGGGCACGGACAGCTTCGCTCTGTGTCTTACAGAAATGCTGGGCAATGGCTGTTACCTGTTTCTCATTACAAAAATAACCCATGCCCCTTGCAGGAAAGTGAGAGAATGCTAGAAAACTTGAGGAGGAGTGTTGTGCTTCCTGACTGATTTTCCAGCCTCTCTGCCCTGTGCTTGTCTCCGGCTCTTGCCTTTCCCTGTGTGGTGTGTGCTTTGTGGGATTTCCTTGGGTTTGCTGGCTGTGGGCTGGCCTGTCTGGGAGTGTTAAGGTGTGTCACATCCCTCCAGCTACTGTCACTGGGAATACTCAGTTTTGATGGCCTCTGCCTGTGACAGTGTGTAGGCGCCCCACCATCGTCTGCAAGTCCAGATGTCCTCAGGTGTATCCTGTGCAGGTGGCCCGGGTGGGCTGTGCCACATGCTCCACATGTGCTTGACGTGTGAGTGGGCGATGGGGTGGCCCTGACCCTGGCAGCCTCATCCAGTGCACTGGATGACTGGGACGTAGGTCTGGGGCGTAAGTCAGGCGCG
>PVJX010029988.1:0-22411 GCA_004027295.1 Dolichotis patagonum
TTCTATTCATTACTGTTGATATCAAGGCAGCAATATTTCATACATTGTGAAACAAACACAAACTTATTGTTATATTCTGAAACAGCTACCTAATCACTATGTCATTTTGACCGAACGTTTTTTCAACAATATCGTGGATATTTCCTTTATTAAAGATTTTCATCTCAACTATGTCTTTTTCCCGAAATGCATTTTTGTTGCATTGTTCTTTTATCAATCGCCACACTAGTTCCACAATGGTTAATTATTGTTCATATTGAATATATCTTATTAACAGTTAGTTCTTCAGAGCTCTTGTTGTCAACCTTTATTCTCAAGGATGAATTTTACAAAGTTCCTTTCACTACCAATATAGTCCTCTTCCAAAATCCTACTGGCATTGGGATTGAAATTAATTTTAAATGATTTGCTTAGTTAAGAAAAGACAATTTTTCAGTATGTCTTCAGAAAAATAAAATTATGTTTTCTTAAGATTCAAGAATCCTTTTGCAAAGAATGGTGACTATCAAGAAATCAACCAATAATAAATGCAGCAGAGCTGTGAGGAACAAGGAATTCTTTTCCACTGTTGGTGGGCATGTAGACTGGTGTAACCACTGTGGAAATCAATGTGGAGAGTCCTCAACAAACTAGAATTAGAGGTTCCATTCAACCCAACTATCCTCTTCTGGGTATCTTCCCAAAAGAATTAAAAACATCATGACACAGTGATTTATGTACACCCATAATTATGCAAGCACAGTGTAATAGCTAAATCTTGGAAACAACCCAAATGTCCATCAACTGGTGAATGGATAAAGAAGATGTGGGGTTCTTTATACAGTGGAGTACTATTCAGTCATATTAGTAAGATAAGCTGAAGACATTGGTAGGAAAACGGCTGCACTTTGAGATCACACTCTTAAGTGAAATAAATCAGACACACGTGTAAATACTGCATTGTTTCTCTGGTATGAGAAATTGCAACAGTAAATAAGGGCGAAAATATGTAATAGATATTGTGAAATAGGAAGAAAATGTTCAAATGAAGAGGGGAACAAGGGAGGGGGAGGGAGAAAGGAAAGAAGTGAAAAGTAAAAAAAATGAGAAAAGAAGGAAAAGTAGAACAAAGCTTTTCTAAATGGGGAGGAGAGGAGGGGCTTAAAGGATGGTGAGGAGATGAGGAAAAAACAAGTTATATCATATACAGGTACAAATTCTCTATGATGAATATGATTATTATGATTATATAAAATGTACCAATTAAGCCTGATTGAAAAAAATCCCTTTGCCTCCACTCATTTAATTTTTGCTTTTTCCATTTCCTGTCATGTTGCATTGGGTTCCTCCTGCAATCCTTCAGCCCTCATCATCTATTTCAACATATTCATTGCTTCATAGATGCCCCCTAAATTCTTAGGAAATGTCTCATAGTAGTTCTTTAATTCCATATTTAATTTTCTGAAGCACATAATTTGATCTTTATTTCCACTATGATATTTTTCTAATTTTGGGGTTTACAAAGGACACTGTGGTCTTTGTCTTCAGATGAAACAGGTATCTGACCCTCTGCACATCAGCTGCTGACCTTCCTGAAGCATCTTCATGTGGATGGCAATGCATTGATGAACTTTCCTGGATGAGCCTCAACTTAGGGAACTCAGGCACCTGTGGAAAACCCTACCCTCAAATGTGGAAGACAAGAGAATTGATACACAAATAATTGAACAGAACAAAAATGAGTATTCAGTACTGAATTTGGAGTACTTAGTCTGCGAATAGAGTCCTAGAAGCTACCAAACCCCATCTTCTACTAACCCAGCAAAGAATATGCAACTTCTCAGAATGCAGAACTCATTGTGTACCCCAGACACACAGTGCTAAATTCCAGCTATCCTCTTCTTGGTACCTTCCCCAAAGAATCAAAGACATCATACCACAGTGATTTATGCACATCCATGTTTATGCATGCTAGGGGTCCAGAAAATATTATATGATAGAATTAACCAATGCAGACAATGTTCCTTTAATACATCCACTAAAGTGAATTTATTTCTTTATGAATGGGTAAAGAAACTGTGGTATTTATACACAATGGGATAACTACTCTACCATAAACAAAGATAAACTCCAGTCATTTGTAGGAAAATGAGTGCACCCAGAGACCATAATGTTATGTGAAATAAATCAGGCACATAAGATTAAATATCATATATGAAACCCCTACCTATCACATATGAGATACTCAAATTATAAACACAGAGCAAAATAAAAAACAGATAAGTATCAGGAAGATAGAGCTTTCTCAAAAGTGAAGAGGACCAAGAGAGGAAGAGTGGGGAAGGAAGGAGAGGGAAAGAGGTTGAAAAAAGGATGGAAGTAAGGTGTGGTAGATACACACAAGGACTAGAAACACAAGGTACTGCAAACAGGTACTAACAAAAATAAACCTAAAAAAATAAGAATAAAAAAACCAAGAAAATGTTGTTAATCACAAACATTTATTTTTTTAAAAAGAGAAAACCATAGTATTGTCCAGGAGTTTCCTTTAATTTATGAGCCTCTGTCATGACCAGTTGGTTAATCCCTGAATACTCACCCTTTGTGTGAGGTCGTAACCAGCAATATGCCGCTGCGGACGATTTGAAGATCAGGATGACGTAGAATCTGCTTCTCTGCAGAAATGACTCCTGTGATATAAGGGCCATATCACTCTTTCCTGGGAGTGGGTTTTTCATCGCTAAGGATATTTTAAATTGTACAAAATGAAGCATTTCTGTTGGTAGTGTCTTGACTCATAAAAACAGTAGGAACACATCAGGTAAAGTAAATAGCATTTGGAGATTTATTTCTCTCTTTCCTCTTCAGTACCAATTTCAGCTACAAATGCCACATGAATCCTAGGTTTCAGGCTACAGCAAAGGGAGGACTGAAAAAAATCACTAACAGATGTTAGTGTTGAGAAAAACCATTGATAAAATCCAGGCTTACAACTCCATCTCTAATTTCCCTAAACAAAACTCTAATAACTGCAAATCAGCTGTTCTCCTGAAAAAAGCTTTCTGTTTTTATGACTAACTTAAAAATAAATTTTAAAATATAATATCAAAAGAAGAAAATGAAAATCATTATTAAATAGGGTAAATGGGGGATCTTTTTTGAAACAATGTCTTCCTTTCTCTTTTTCTTTTGCGTTTTTTCTGACATGTTAGGTAGTGAGTGAATATTCAAGGTGAAGTGTCACATTTCTATAAGCACAAAATACTTGTGGATTGCTTGGCCTATTGGTTTATTAGTTCATAACAGTATATTGAGTTTCAAGATACTTCTCACATATTTTCCTGGTTTTGTGCCAGTCCCGAGCTTATCTTAAAAGTGCATAGCAACAGCACATCTGAAATACATTCCACAGTTAGTAACGGCTGAAGAAGAGTAGCTTCTTCCACCTGCTTAGGGCAGCTTGGATTTCCTTGTTCTTTAGGCTGTACACCAGAGGATTTAACATGGGGATTACGACAATGTATAAGACTGATGCCAACTTGTTTTCACTCAGGGAGTCTCCAGAGTTAGGATACATATAAACGAGCATCCCCGAGCCAAAGAAAAGCGTCACTGTTGTCAGGTGGGAAGCACAGGTATTGAAGGCCTTAGTTAGATCTGCCTTCAGCTGATGTGATCCTCAGAATGGTGGCGATGATGCGACCATAGGAGACTGAGACAACCAAGACAGATAGGAGACCATAGATCACAGAGAGCACAGAAGTCATGGCTTGGAAATAAAAGGTGTCCGAGCAGGACAAGCTCAGCAGTTGGGGCAGGTCACAGAAGAAATGGTTGATGATATTTGGCCCACAGAAATGCAGTTGCAGCAAGGCACACAGTTGGATAAATGAGCCGAAGAACCCCATCGTGCAAGATCCCACTGCCATCCGCACCCAAAGGGTGTGGGACATGACGGCCATGTAGAGCAGGGGGTTACAAATGGCCGCGTAGCGATCGTAGGCCATGGCTGCCAGGAGACAGCACTCAGACAGACCCAGGCTGGAGAAGAAGAAGTACTGTGTGATGCACCCCGTAAAGGAGATAAACTTACACTTCTGGAAGAAATCTGAGAGCATCTTGGGAGCTATCGTGGAAACATAACAGATATCCAGGAATGACAGGTTGCTGAGGAAAAAAATACATGGGTGTATGTAGATGGGTATCCATCTTGATGAGGGTGATGAGGCCCACATTCCAGCAGACTGTCAGGAGGTAGAGCCCCAGGAATACTGTGAAGAGGGCACTGGTGATCTTTGGAGACTCAGAGAATCCCAAGAGAATGAACTTTGTAACCGTTGTACTATTCTTTCCTCCAGCCACTGCATTGGTGGTCCTACTATCTGCAAGGGGGAAAAATAAGAGAATAAATTTCTAAGTGAGTACTCATCCCACTTTCCATCGAAATGAACCACCTTCTGTCCACACAAAATACATAGGCAAGAGGAGTCCTGAGCTGCTCTAGGGAAACTCTCCCTGTTGGGTTTGCCTCTAGGTAGCTACAACCGTCAGAAGCACCAACTCTTCCACATGTACGTGGGATAATTAAACACTTTAGGATTAACCCACCAAGCTTTTAGGAGGACATAAAGTACAACCATCTGGAAGAAAGGGCCTTATTAAAAGATGATAAATGGATGTTTGGATGTTATTAAAGGAATTAGATTCCCCTTGTGCAACTGAATAAGAATGTAGACCTTGCACAGCCACTGTGGCACTGGGACTCAGCTCCCTGTGCGGTTGTGGACTCTGGGACAGTTGTGTGATATTTTATACCTGTTATTCTCTCTGAAAAATGGGGATAGTAGAGCCCGCCTAATAGAATTTATATTAAGCTAGTGAAGAATAGCCGGGGATACAGTTCAGCGGCATAGGGTAAGGTAAGGTCCTGAGTTCAATTCCTGGTACAATAAGTAAATAAGTGAAGTGCCTGCCATGCACACAGTAAGCATGATATGAAATGGTGTCATTAGGGAACATCTTTCTAAGAATAGTTTTGAAGCACTCGTTCAGTTTGCGAAAAACTTGTACATTAAAAAGTTTAAAGAATGATAGTGAGAACATTCCCTGACTACCAGATCTGGGAGATACAGTCCTTCCCTGGACAGGGCTTTTGTTTCCTGAGAGCACAGCATTCGCTCAGAAACAAGAAGACACAAACATCACAGTAACTGCATCAGCCTCCCCTAGGTCCTGGGCTTTGGTCACAAATCCTTCCTGTCTGCTGCAAAAGAGGATTTTCCAGGGTCCAGTGTAAAGACAGAAGAGGTAATTCCAAAAATACTATTTTCTGTGAATTATTCTCAGGCGTGATGTGTGCAGGTGAGTGTTCCCAGAGACAGAGTGTACTATTTCTATCTCATGAGCTCTTCACCCCATGAATCAGTTTCCAATATTCTTTCCAGAATTTCAGAATCATAAGATCTGGGTCTTTTGGGATAAGCACTGTCATTTACTATTCAAACTGGAAAATCTGGAACACAAAAGGGAAGCTGTTAATAATATCTAGTAATTATATATTACTAGGGGTGATATTTCAGCACATGCGTACAGTATGAGTATGCACTGATAAAATCAGAGGCCTTAACATTCCTGTCTCCCTGTCATTTCTCTAGGGTTGAATCTCTGAATTCCTCTGTCCTAGATCTTTATGAAGTACATAGTAGGTTCTCATGGGCTAGTCATTTGGCTGTGCATTGGAGGACAAGAATTTATCCCATCTGTTTTTATGCTCATTAGCCAGACTCCCCTAATGCTCCTTCCTGTGAGGTTTTCTGGACTGTGGAAATCATTATAGTAGTGAATACAAGTTTTCTAGTTCCCACATGTGGGAGAGGATGTGAAATATTAGTTTTTCTGGAACTGGCCTACTGCATTGCCCTCTGGTACTATCCGTTCTGCTGGAATGATGGGATTTTATTTTTCTTTATAGTTGTAGACACACAGTTTTCCCAGAAATGTCTGTGGGAGAGGGTGTCTATGCTTTGGGCACCTTTGTGAAGAAAATCCGTTGGCAGTGGGTGTGTGGGTTTGTTTCTGGGTCCTCTATTCTGTTCAGCGGTCTCTTCATTTCTGTCTCTAGGGCAAAACCATGTTGTTTTAATGAAAATGATTCTATGACTTAAAATGATGTATTGGGATGTTCTTGGCTTTGCTTTCTTTGCCCAAGTTTGCTTGGATATTTGGGGTCTCTTTGTGATTTTATATGAATTTGAGAATTAGTTTTTTATTTCTATGAAGAATGTCATTGATATTTTGATGAGAATTGCATGGTGCAGACCACATTGTGTAGCATGGACATTAAAAAAATATTTATTCTTCCAATGCATGAACATGGATGAGCTCCACATTTTAATATGCTCTTCAGTTTCTTTCTTCATTGTTCAAGATTACTTTGGTTATATGGGCTATTTTGTAGTACCATATGTATTTGAGGGATTTTTTTTCTATTACTGTGAAAAATGACATAGAATTTTGATGAGAATTACATTGAGTCTGTAGGTTCCTGTAAGTAGGGTGGACATTTTCATATCAGTCCTCCCAATACATGAAGATGGGGTATCTTTCCACTTATTTATGTCACCTTTTACTTCTTTCATCAGTGTTTTACAGCTCAGTATACAAGTCTTACATCTCTTTGGTTAAATTTACACCTGAATATGTTTTTGATGCTGTTAAAAATTAGTTTTCTTTCCTTTTAATTCATTGCTAATGTATAGTAATGTTACTGATCTTCATGTTGATTTTGTAACCTGCAAATTTTCTTAATAAATTTACCAGTTCAAACTATTCATTGGTAGATTCTTATAGGTTTTCTATACAATTGTTCTGGTTTGGACTTCCAATATGGTATCTTTTTTTTGTCAGTTCAAGGGATTGAACCTTGGTCTCACACATGGTAGGCAATCATTCTATCACTAACCTATATGCCAGTGCTTTGGTTACTTTACTCTCGTTTCTGAAACAAAATATCTGATGCCCCAAATTAACAGAGGAAAGGCTTATTTAGCTCAAAGGTTATGGAGGTTTCAGTCCATGATCAAGACAGACTCCAATGTAGGGTGGTGTGGCAGAAGGGCAACAGTTCATGGCAGTGGAAGATACAAAAGCAACAAGAGCAAAAAACGAGGAACAAGACTCTTTTTCCTCTCTTATATTGTAGGCAGACTACCTGACCTAGGGCAAGAGTAGCACTCACACCTCCAATTCTAGCACAAGACAATGAACCAGTCACAAACTCTAGATTCAGCCAACTCTGAAAATCCCACACCCCATGATAGCATGAAGCTCTGGGGGGACATCCAGACACAAAGCATAACACTCAGCTTGTAAGCACTCTCATGAATAGAAGTGGTGAGAATAGGTTTTCTTATTTTATTTTTATCTGAGGAAAAACATTCAGCTTTTCACTGTGATGATTTTAGCTGTAGGGAAACACAGCCTTGGGGTACATGAATAAAATCTAAATGCTGAATGCAGTTGTCAATTTTTGAGGAAATAATTTTCTACAATTATCACAATAAAGTTATTTGATAATTTTAAAAATTTACTTAGTGTTTTATGACATGTACCAGAAATATTTGGTAAAATATCTAGCTATGCTTTCAGGTGAAAACGAAAACTCTTTCTGCATTCCAAAAAAAAAAAAAAAAAAATGATGTGCTTATTGGAGTGCTCCTTCTTTTGAGTTGTTGGGACTCCTTGATATATCCAAATTTGGGGTAATATAGGGCCTCCTGAAGTTGTGTTTGTCTCTCTTTGACTAATAAAATAGATCATGACAAATATTCTGCAGCTAGTCATATATATACTTGAGCATTTATTGATTTAGAGATTATATTTTCTCTGGAATAGAGTGGAAAAAGTAAATATTTAAGGCTCAAAATGCATGATGTTAGTTTGTAATAAGTTAAGAGCATGAGAACCTGGGATCCTCAACTTGTCATGAGTCAAGAGCCTATGAGCCTTAACTTGTCATGAGTCTAGCACTATATTAACTCAAAGAACATAGGGAATAGCATAGACTCAGTTCTGCTGCAGCAGTAACCAAAAACCTAGTAGATCAAAATGACAAACCTTATTTCTTTAAACCATTCCATCAAGAATCAGGTAATTTCATCTCATTCTAACACCACTGATAGAACAACTATCGTCTACCACATTGCGCCTCCTGGTGGCAAAGTGCTAAAACACACATACAAAACACATTTTTTAAGGCTTGTACCTATAAGCTAGCATGTTGCTTCTGTTCATACTTCATTTGGCTAAAAGATTTCATGATCAAAAATGATTTTGAGCATTTTCAGAGTGCAATTCTGATTCACAAAAAAGAAGAGGAACAGTAATAAAACTTCCATCTATCCTTCTAGCCACATAATATTTGGTTTCTTATCCCACCTGACTCCCATAAAAGAAGGAATCCAAACTCTTCCCAGACACAGCTTTATTCTCAAGATTTATGATCTTTGAGGATTTTCTAGCCATCTCATAACAGTGCCTAAATGCTCCTTGACTTGGAGACTTGTGAACTGAAAGTACACCCATTGCTGAATGGTGGATTCAATAATGACAACAAAAATCCTCTTTAGAAAGTAAACTAGATGAAGACATGTAGCACACCGCATTTTAGCCATTTCAAACTCTCACCAGGAAAGTCTTTGAAGAAATTGTGCACTGGAAATGTTGATTAGGCCATGTGTAGGATTCTCTGCAGTCTATCACTTTCCATGCCACTTCCATACTCTGTACGTCTTTTCTTACACATTTATCTTACTTGACTACATTTGAAGAAAAAAACTGAATACCTCCTCCTTAAGAGTAAGAACAGCTATTTGAGTCAGCTTCCTAGATGTGAAGATTACTGGCCAAGAATTCTTTTAAGTCTTCAATAGTGAAAGGTCTCTTTGTCCAGATTAGTATTGCTTTCTTATCTACTTATTAAATCCATCCTCTTTGCCAACAGCCAGATTCATGATTCTTTCAGATTCCCTCTTCTCCTCATGAATAGGTATGTCTGTCTCTATCTCTATAGTTACCTTAATCCAATCAAGATTCTCTAAAGGAGCACTCAGACTTCCAAAATTTGTTTTATATGGACTGTATTGTTGAATTCAAAAGACTAACTGAGCATCATCTTTAAATATTTAACAGTTTTGTTAATATCTTTGATTTTGTTCTTGCTACAAGGCTAAATTCTTTTGGCCTTTTTAAAAATTGCAGGTCATTTAATGTTTGCCTTTTCCATTTGGAAGTAAAATTCAGTTTACTTATCTATATTTCCAAGTCTATAATATACATTGAAAAAAAACATCTTCCTATATTCTCTTCTATTCTTGCTTATAAATTGAGCCATTCTCTTGTGAGTTTCACCTACTTTTGTAGAACCTTATTTCAATGCATCATTGGAAACCCAATCATGTTACAAGTGTTCTGGGGCCCCTGCCAATATTACTTACAAAGATATTTTTCACAACTCTCTTTCTGGGTAAAATCTGGGCACATGACCAAAAACGCTGGCTTGTCTTGGTCCTGTGTCTCAGCCATGCCTTGGTCCTCAGGAGACTGGAGAGCTCCTCCAGAAGATGCGCTTTCAGCCAACCATTCTCTTAAATATGTCCTTAGGGTCCATTGAGGAGAAACAAGAAGCAATTAGCAGACAACACTTTCCATTAATTATTCTTGAGAGTGTTGAGTGAAGTAAACAAGTGAGAAACTTCTCAGCAGGTCCTTCTGAATCCTTATGTGGGCCCCCTGTGATCTAATTAAAAGCCATCACTCACAAAACGCTTTCTGTATGAAAACATCATTCTAAGCATTCTACATATACTGATGTAATGCAGTAGCCTTGGCAGCAGACACTGATATTATGTTCATGTCCAAGAGCACAGTGCTTAACCTACTATACGATCTTGTGTGCTATGCTTAACTCAATCAACTTTCAAGTTTCCTTTTCAAACAAGAGGTAGAGGTGATCTTTAGATTTATCAAGACAAAGTCCTCAATTTGGCTTTCATAGTTAAGGTCAAGTTACTCGTCATGAAGCACTTGGAATACAGGGTTATGATAACTTTCTTAGAAATGAGTAAATGTTACCTTGACAAATTGTCTACCTGTTTTGGTGGGGAACACTTTCACAGGTTTGAACTATTCCTTTTTCTTGATAATATACCATTGACATATTCCAAGTAATTTATAAATGCTTCATTAGCATAATTTTAGTGACTTCATAATATACTATTTGATGGCCCTATCATAGTTTACCAAACAATATCATTTTTGTTAGGTATTTAATTTTGCAATCAAATTTTAAACATTTAAATATTATAAACGAAACTCAAGTGTCTCAATTCTATCAGCTAAAAGATACGCCTTCCAATACCAGCATCTAAATTTAACAGCACATGCTCCTATCCAACATGACTCATAAGCCAAATATTTTTTACTTCTCTTCCCAGGGAGATAGGAAATATATTGGGAGTCCCAATAAATGCTGTGTGTTCTGTAAATCACCCCAGGTTGTCATTGCCATCACAATAAAAAATCAGTTTCTAGATTGCTGCCTTGAGTGTTAGAAAATATTTCATCATTTCTTCCTCTTCTATTTTTTCACTCATTTTATTCCATGGGCATTGCTGATGTTAAAATTGGTAATATAGTTACCAGGACTTTATTGAAAGTTTGGCATAAAACAGAAGTACTGTTCATTTGAAAGGTAGCCAACCAGTAGACAGGAGATTTGAGAGGTTCTCATTCTATAGGACATGCCCACCATATGGGTCTCTTAGGGTGTTGCTGGTAACACAAGCCAGCTTGCTTCCCTCCAGGGTCACTTCCTGGGTCATGGTGTCTTGATAAGAGTTTAGCTTCCAAGTAGCCAATCATAGGTAAGGAACCTGCTTCACCACCACCTGAAACCATCAGCCGACTGACTGAAGCACCTGCTGTAACCATGTTAATGAGGTACTGTCTCTGAAGATGGAGTATGTACAGGAGCTGTGAACCTGCTCCTTGAAATATTTTTTTTCTGTGATGATTCTTGTATTACTCAGGGCTCTCCAGATAGACAGAACCAATAGGATATGGAGAAAGAAAGAGATACATGCATAAACAAGAGGAGATTTACTAGCAAATTGGGCTCGTGTAACTGTATAGGCTGAGAAATCTTCAGAAATGTTGATTGTAAGCTGCAGAGACAGGGAAACCAGGAGCAAGGGTGTCTAAGTCCAAAGCTCTCAGGTATGACTGGTAGTCGGAGGACAGAGATCTCAGAACCTGGAAGGCAATGGTACAAGACCTGGTGTCCACAGACCAAAGAACCTAGAGTTCTCAAATCCAGTGAAAGTAGAAGGCATCCCAGCTCCTGGAGAGATGGAGAGAAATACAGGAAAATCAAGGAACTTTAGCATTTTAGAAGAACTGGTCAATGGTAAGCTGAAATAACAAATACTACTATGAAGTTTCATCATAGATCATTCTTCCGTAGTACAATGGGTTATGCATTCACAGAAACCATGAATCTAATGCACATTTTGTCCATTGCTCTACCAGTGAGAAAACAAATTTCTGAAGATATAGAAATGACAAGAAAGCACAAGCCTGAGAGGGTAATGGACTGAACATTTTCCCAGGAAAAATCTTGTAAACCCTGTGGCCTAACATCTGATGTTAATTAACTAGTGTTTGCAGGGTAAGAGAAAAAGCAAGTGTGAGAGGTTGGATGAGAGATGCTCCATGATACTGAAACAGGTACCCTCAAAGGGTGACATTCTCAAGGGACAAAACAGAAAAAAGTTTCCCGTAAAACTGAGACGAGGGTATGCACAACAACTACAGCCTTCATACTGGAGCTAAACAACTGTCAAGAATTTTCCCCTGACAATTATTAACTGGAAACATCTTCCCCTTAAATTATGTAGCATAAACCCTATTACAGTTGTGGCCACAGAAAACAATTAGTGAAAAACTTTCTAAAGTATTTTGAACTGGTATTGAACCAAAGGTACTTGACAGAATTAGTATAAATTACTTCTGGAGGAGGAGATTTTTTTTAAATCAAGCTTCCTAGATACATATGAACTACCAAGCTTAACCAAGAAGATATAAAAGCTTTAAAACTTTTTAAAAGAAGATATAAAAATGTATCTGGGATTGGTGGTGTATGCCTGTAATCCAGCACTTGGGAAGTAGAGACAGGTTGATAACTGAATTCAAGGCCAGCCTGGGCTACATAGTGGGTTCAAACCAAGCCTGTGCTACAAAGTAAGATCCTATATAAAAAACAGAAAACAAAAAAGATTCTAAATAGCCTAATATCAGTTAATTAAATTGAAAATGTAATTAAAAACTTACCAACAGAGAAATGTCAAGGTCCTGATGAATTCTACAAGAATTAGAGACAATCTAATGCCATTACTGATGAAACTCTTTAATGAAACTGAAAGGTAAGCAATACTCCCAAAGTCATTCCTGGAAGCAAGTATTATCCTGATACTAAAACCACAAAAGGACCCAGCCAAAAAAGAGAACTACAGGCCAAGCTTGCTAATGAACATGGAAATAGATACTGGCAAACAGAATGCAGTAAATCATCAAGATCATACACCGTGACCAAGTTGAATTCATCCCAGGGATGCAAACATTTCCAAATCAATAAATGTTATGCACCATATTAACAGAACCAAAGACAAAAATCACATGATCATCTCAATAGATGCAGAAAATAACATTTGACAAAGTCCAACACCATTCATGATAAAAAACCTACATAAAATTGGAGTAGACTTTACCTCAGTCTAATAAAAGCAATCTATGACAAACTGACAATCAACATCATACTAAAACTGAAGACTTCAGAAACTGAAGACTTCTAAAACTGAAGACTTTTATTCTAAAATCATGATCAAGACAAGGATGCCCACCATCACCTCTACTATTTAGTATAGTTCTTGAAACATTAGTCAGAGCAATTAGACAAGAGAAATAAATAAAAGGAATGAGGAGAGGAAAGAAAGGAGAACGAGTTAAAAGTAGCATTATTTGCAGAAGACATGCTACATGCAAGACCCCAACAAATTCACCAAAAGACTGGTAGATTTAATAACCAAATTTAATAACATAGCTGTGTACAAAGTCAACACTCAAAAATCAATAGCATTCCTCTACACAAAGAATAAATGCATTGAGAGAGAAATTAGTATATTGACACCCTTCAAAATAGAATAAAAAAATGAAATAGGAATCAATCTAACAAAGTAAAAGATCTGTATAATGAAAATTTTTTTATTTAAAGATAAAAAACAAAAAAGAAAACAACCAAACAAAACAGAAAAAGGGTAGCAACAATACAGAATTCCAAAGGCAAAAAATAAAAGAACAACAAGAACAACAACAAAACAAAAACAAAAATAAAAACACTAAGAAATCACCACTTGATAAGTTACATGCTATCATCATTGGAAATAGTTGTTCAAGTTACAAAATTAAAGCATACAAAGTAGACATTCAAACAATGAGACTGTTAAAGGTTCTGCTCAACAATCTAACAAAAACAGTAATATGGTCATCTATCTTATACAGTTAAACATACATGCAGTTATATCCTTTAGAGCACTGTCTTTTCCCCTCTTTTTTTCTTTATATATATATATTTTTAAATTTTATTTTAAAGGGGTTAAAATTAAACACAACAAAACAGAACAGAATGGGACATAAGAAAGCATAAATTTCAAAGCTAGACAACAAGGGATCTTCACTATCTGTCATATTGTCTCTTGTTTTCTTCCAAATGGTTATCCATATCTTTGAATATGGGGAGCTCATACTAAATAACATAGCCAATCTTTTCACAAGATGTGTAGTTCACTGGCTCCCAGTTGCTAAGGTGGGGGGGACACGGGACAAGGGACAGGACAACATGAGATGTCTGATTCTCACTCCGCGTGCAGGCAGACTCACAGCCACCCCTCAGAGAGGGGAGAAGCTCCTTGTTCTCCTGGCACCCCGAGTCAACCACACAGTGCAGGTCCCGAAGCTCCAGAGTCTCTCTCCGTCGGGCTGCTGAAAGTCTGCCACACTCACAGCCGCCCCCCAGAGAGGGAAGGAGCTCTTTGTTCTTCCGGCACCCTGAGTCAACCGCACGGTGCATGTCCTGAGGCGCCAGGTCTCTCCCCTGCAGGGCCCCTAAAGTCTGCAATAGTCACCTGCTATTTCTTTCTGATGAATTGACCATTACATTTCCAAAGTTCTGAAATGACGAACAGACCACAGAAAGAGTTCTCTTTAGGCTCCTGTTTGAAACCAGCAGCTACAGCAATCTACTGGCCTTGCTTCAGGGCCAGGTATAATGAAAATTGCAAAAAAGAAAAAATTACAGTACTCTGAAAAAGGAAATCTAAGAGAATATCAGAAAATGGAAAGATATCTCTTGCTCATGGATAAGAAGAACCAACATAACAAAAATGGCCATACTCCTAAAATTGTTATACAGATTTAATGCAATCTTAATCAAAATACCATTAACATATCTCACAAAACTAGAGAAAACATTCCTAAAAATTCATTTGGAACAAAAAGAGACATAGATTAGCAAAAACAATCAAAAAAAGCAAGGCAGGGAGCATCACAATACATGACTTGAAAATATACTTCAAAGTCACTGTGATAAAAACAGCCTGGTACTGGCAAAAAGCAGACCTAAGGATCAATGAAACACAGTAGAAGATACAGAAATAACTCTTAAACATACTCAACCACCTTATCATTGACAAAGCCATCAGGACTGGGAGAAACATAGCCTCTTCCATAAATGGTGCTGGAAAAATTGGCTTTCTGCATGCCAAAGTTTAATTTTTTTTTAATCTACCATGAATGACATTGTTTTCCTGATTTCCTTTTCAGTGACTTCATTGTAGCTACATAGAAACTCTATTAATTTTTGGGCAATGATTTTGTATCCTCCTACTTTGCTGAAAGGTTTCTTAGTTCTAAGAATCTTCTGGTAGAATCTTTTGGTTCTTGTATATAATGGGTAATATTATACTTGAATAAGGATAGTTTGAGTTCTTTCTTTCCTATGCATATTCCTTTCACTTATTTCTCTTGTCTAATTGATGTGGCTAATATTTTGAGTACCATATTGAATTTGTATAGTAAAAATGGATATTTTTCTTTCATTACTGATTTTAGAGGAAATATATTCAGTTTTTCTCCATTGAGTATGATGCTGGCATTGGGCCTGTCATAAGCTGCATTAATCACTTTGAGATAAAGTCTTTCTGTACTTACTTGCATTCAGGTTTATATAATAAATGGGATTTGGATTTTTTCAAAGACTTTTCCCTATTTATTGAGATGATCTCACAGGGTTTTTTTTTTTTTAAATCCTTATTTCTGTTCATGTGGTGCATTATGTTTATTGACTTGGGACTGTTGTGTCAAACTTACAGCCCTGGAATGAAACCAATTTGATCATGATGTCTAATTTTTAGAATCCATTTTCCATTTTGTTTGCTAGGATGTTGTTAAGGATTTTTTCATGTTTGATTCTTGAAGAGATTGGTCTGTAGTTTTCTTTCTTTGGTCCAGAGTTTTTATATTTTCTTGGTTCAATTTTGGTAATTCATGTGTGTCTAGGAATGTCTTCATATCTTGTATGTTTCCAATTTATTGGAATTTAACTTTTCAAAATAGCTTCCTATAATACTCTGGGTTTTCTGGTGTCTATTATGATTTTGCCTTTTCTATTTCTAATTTAATTGATATGAATTTTTTTCTTTCCTTCTTTTGTGAAGTTTGTCTAAAGGTTTATCTATTCTTACCACAGTGCTTAACTATGTGAGACAATAGATATGTTAATTTCCTTTCCCAGGGCTGTGACACAACACCTGACACCCACAACTTAAAGGAGGAGAGGTTTAGTTTAGCTCAAAGTGTCTGAGGACTCAGTCCATGGTCAGCTGGCACCTAGGCAAAAAGGTATGGGGAAGCAAACATGATTCTTTCACAGCAACTGGGAAACAGAGCAGGGGGCAGCACCAGAGAGGAAGGGATGAGAGGCCAGATGTAGTACAGAAGGCCACATCTCCATTACTCATGAAACACCCTCAGAGGCATGTTCCACCCATCCTTCAGCTGATCCCAAGGCCAACAAAGTTGACCCTCAACCCTAACCACCACAAGTATGCAACCATTTTAACATTATAAGTATCTCATAAGATGCTGTATTTTTAAATATATTAAATAATTTTTTAAAATTAGAAGGATCTAATGTAAATGATTTCAGTATTTGCAGGAGAAACACATATTTCCCAACCTAATTACAAGGGTTAAATCATTAACTAGTTGACCCCCCCCCAATGCTTTCATCCAATATGTTTGGCTGAAGCAGATCAAACCAAGAATGGGAACAGCACGAACTGGAATGGAGATGAGCTCCTTCCACTCTGTCCTCTAAGAAAAGCCACAATATTTATGAGAATGGCCATAGGTAGATATTAATATTAATGATTTTCACATGAGGATTTGAAATGCAGAAAATATGTTTTGCGTACCTCCAAATCAGAGCACATAAACTACATGTGCCACCAGTCAGTAAAATGCATGGTGTGTACTACACACTCTTAAGTACTTTGGAATCTTCATCTAATTTCTTCTTTTTTATTTGAAAAAATTACTTTTATGTTTCTACGTTTTTACTAACATATTTTTCTATTATGTAATGATTATATTTCTTTTGGTGAGTTTTATATGTACATGACACTTCTTCATTATTTTCTAACCCTTCCCGTCCTCTACCCTCCCTTCATCCCTTTACCCCTTCCAACATGACAAAGATCTACCTCCCTATTCTTGTTACCTACTCAGTATTACAACTACTACCCCTGTGGATTTAGAGACCATTTCAACAATTCACACAACTGATTTGCAGAATCAAAATACATGGCAAAACATGTGAAGGCATCATCCCACAGTCATAAGCAGTATAAGTTGTGATTCTGTTATTATTTAGAGTTTGTGTATTCCTTCGTGCCTTGATTTCCTCACCTGTATGTAGAAAACAGCACCATGACTGATTGATTGATGGGACTACTGCGGTGACTGTGTGCCTCACATGCATTCACAAACATACTCCAGGCATTTGAGGAAACACATGCACATGTCCATATAAAATGAAGGTGCTTCAGGAGGAGAGAAGTGTGTGTGTACCTAATGTATTGTTATGCAGTTACATCGTCAACTTCCTGTAACATTCTGGGAAAATTCCTTAACATCTCTGATCTCAGGTTCTATACCTAGGAATGGAGAGTTGTGGATGATAAGATCACTATGTCCTTTGCAGCTCAAATGACTCTGAAGTCAGTAAAGTTATCATTTTTGAGATTATGATAGGACCACAGGGAAGTTGGTAGTTGATACGTTTGGCAAACCAGGGCATGAAATCAGCAGGGGAAAATGCCATGCTAACCATGACACCAGAGAGCAAGCGTGTGCAGTGTTTCCCCTTAATTAGTGTCTCTCCCTTCACCTTTGCTCTCAGTAACACATTTAAGAGGCTGCCCACACAGGCATGCACGTGCATGTACACACACACACACACACACACACACACACACACACACACACACCCTGTTGTTATTCCTCTTGCTGAGAAAGTGGGAACAACCAACTTGGTGGCCAAACTCACCCATCTAAGAGTGCAACTGCTTCCACTTGGTAAATCCCTCTGGAAAAGAGACAGGCAGTTTCAACTTTTGGCAAGAACTTCGGTTTTTTGTGGGATCTGATTCCAGGCCAGTGCATAAACTTAGGGCAGTGGGTGCTGTCTCAAGATCCAAGGATCCAGGTGGAAAATGTTTACAGGAATTTGTCTTTTCCATTCTTCAGCTCTCCCCTCTCCTTCACTTCTATGCCCTGCTCTTAATATGCTTACTCTACTTCTCCTTCTACCCAGAAGTACAAGTAATAAAATCTAAGGTAAAAATCAGGAGTCAAGTTTTTAAGAATGTGACCTTGAGCTTTATTACTTTCTAATTTTTTAACATGTAAAAGGAGAATAAGAGGAGTATTGTAAGCCAAGTAAGATAATGTCCAAAGAGCTTGATCAATTTTTAAAGTCAGAAATTGAGAATGCAATCAATAATAATTTTTGAACTTCAGGGAAACAGAGTTGCAGGGATCCTAAGATCAAAGCATCCTTGCCTATGTTTCTCGATTTCTTATTCCCCAGAACTCCCTTAGTTTAATTCTTGCCCTTCGTTATTCTATTTTTAAAGTAATAATAATAACTCAACTCAATGTAAATGCACATTTTTGATTTATGACCTCTGAGAAATGAGAGACAAGTGAAGTCTTACTGGTATGACAGAGTACTGTCGTACAATTCCACCAGGCCTTTAGAGGTATTTAAATAGCTCTCCAGGGTCCTCTTTGGTGACCCTGGGTCAGGAGACACCAGGCTGGCAACAGAGGCACCAGAGATTATCAGTCCAGGCACAGAGAGGTGATGGGTTTATGTGCCTCTTTCACCATCATTACTTACATTTTTCCTCCTTCAGCAACCATCTTGGCTTTCACTATTTGTTCCCTGCACACAGTTGCAAACTGATCCGGTGAGGTCAAAACTGGAAACGTCTCTTGGTTTACTATATCGATCTAGTGAAATCTCCAATCAATGTTGTGTTATCCAGGTTTTAATTTCCAAATTTGGAAATCGTAAACAAATGCAAAATATTTATCCAAAGGAGTGAGTTTATTCACCAATTTTCCCTTTTTCTCCAGCATACCAAATTATATCAGAAAATTTTAAGGACAAATTGCATCAAGAATGAGCAAAACAATCTACAAAGCTTCACTCTTTTTTTGTGAAATGGTGAGTTATACAGAACATATTTAAATATGATTGCTTGTGTCATTAAAATGTAACAAAAAAGTAATATAGTTTAGCACAGCTGATAGAGTAGGAATTTGACTCATTCTGACTGAGTTTCCTAATTCCTTTTTGTTTGAGGGTGTGGTTTTTGAAATTTATAAATTGAAAACATTCTCTTTAAGTCTTACTCATCTTAGATAAAATAGCTCAGAACCTACATAGGAAACAACATTCTAAAGGTAAACAGAAAGGTTTCCAAGTTCATAAAATCATAATGGAAAGTAAGAAATTTATAAATGAAATAAATCAGAGTCGCATATGTAAACATCATAGTGTTTCCCTAATGTAAAAAACTGAGAGTTAAATAGGACCCCAAATGTACAACAAATATTAAGAAAGTGAAAGGGGAAGATATTACTCAAAAAGAAGAAAGACTGGGGTGAGAGAAAGAAGAAAAGAAAGAAGGGGAAATATATAGATAGATAGATAAATAGATAGATAGCTATACTACTAACCTCTGGTAATTCAACAAAAGAGTTTGTGCTTGCATTGTTTGATCATTTTTTTCATGCTTATGTCTTGTAATCTAGGCAACTACTTTGAAGATAAAAATATGCAATATGTAACTATTTTTAATCTCTGATTATGTTGTTTTGAAATTCTATAGCATTGGTTTTGTTCTTTTCTCATTTTAAAATTTAAAAACATACAAAAAAAGATTCTCATTTCATATCCAAAGCTGGGTGAAAGATCTGGTTACTCGTGTACTTAATATACATTTACTGAGCAGTGCAGGTGCCAGAACACAGGATGCGCACCTCTGAGTGGGGACTCAGCTCTGTGGGTCCATTCATGTTCCCCAGTGCTCTTGGGGTGCAGGTACTTGGTAGAGAAACATAGAAGTGGCTGCTAGCATTTGTAACCCAAATGTGTGTGTGACAGCACAATGAAATGAGATGAAAATGCACGTGATTTTTGTTTACAATACTCCTTAAATCTATAGTCAGAGATCATTTAATTAAAGCAGCAACTTTATCAAGTGCTCCTTGAGAGCTGAGGATGGGGCTCAGTGGGGTAGAGTGGTTCCCTCACATGCCCCTCAGTAGGGTAGAACTGATAGCTCTCAACATGTATTTCACTAAAACACCTAACTCCATAAAGCAGAAACATGAAAATCAGAGGTCCACAAATATTACTGAAAATTTCAAAACACCTCCCTCTGCAACTGACAGCTAAAGAAGGTAGAAAACCTTTAACAGAACAGTTAAAATCAGCAGCATCATGGCTCAAGTGGAGTATTACATTGTACATGATAACTTCAGACTTCATGCTCCTCTGAAAATCGTGAGGAGCATTCACCCAGATGGACCATGTTCATAGTAGCAATAAAGACTTTAGCATATGCAGAGAAAGGGAAATCCTGCAAAGTGAGCTCTCATGCCATGCTGGACTGGAACTAGAAACCAATAGCAGAAACAGAATACAGTAATTTTTTTTTCTTTTTTCTTTTATTTTGTATTTTATTTGTACATAAAGTTTTTCATATAAGAGAAATCAAGTGGTGTTTAAACTTGTGTATCTGATTTACTTCACTTAACATTGTGGTCTTAAGGTGCATCCATTTTCCTACAAATGCTTCAAGTTTATACTTCTTTATGATGGTCTAGTAAACCATTGTGTATAAATTACCATATTTTCTTTATCCATTGATCTGTTGATGGATATACAGGCTGTTTTTGTGATTTAGCTTTTACGAATTGTGCTTCTATAAACATGAGTATGCATATCTCACTGAGATATGATGCTTTTAACTCTTTTGGAAAGATATATGAAAGGAGAATAGCTAAATCAAATGGAATATCTATTTTTAGTTTTTGGAAAAATCTCCATACTGATTTCCATAGTGGTTCTATCACTTTACATTCTTATCAATAATGGGAAATTTCTCTACAGTCTCTCCAGCATTTGTTATCAGTTAATTTCTTAATTGTAGCCAACTGTTGGGTGTCAGATGAGATCTTAATGTTGTTTTAATTTGCATGTCTCTAAAGAATAGTAATGATGAACATTTTTTCATGTATTTATGGCTATTTGTATTTCTTTATCTGATAAGTGTCTATTCATTTCAGATGCCCACTTTTGATTCTTTAAATTTGGGGAGATCTAAATTTTTGAGTTCTTTATAAATTCTAGATATCAGTCTTTTATCTGGGGAGTACCTGGAAAAATTTTCCCATTCTGTAGATTGTCTCTTCCTTCTGCTGGTGGTTTCCTTTGTTGTGGAAAAGCTTTTCAATTTGGTGCTATCATTTTTGTTCACTCTTGGTATTATTTCTTATGCAACCAAGATTTTGTTCACAAAGCCTGGGCCTACATGTAGGTCCTCAAGAGTTTTGCCTATTTTTACTTCTAGCAGATTATTTCTGTTCTAATGTTGAGATCTTTTATAAAACATTTTGATTTTGGTTTAGTACACACTGAGAAATATGGGTCTAAGTTCCACTGTCAAGTTTTCCTGGTACAACTTGTTATAGAGGCTAAGTCCTCCAGTGAAGGGAAATGTTTTATTGTAAACATTGGTCAATTATCTCCTTGCAAGGAAGGACAACTGTGGAATGAAGCAAAACCATAGGTATTATCTACTGTAAGCTCATCAGTGAGCTCTAACTGAATGATATCTACCGGGAAAAAAAGTAAGGATGAAGGAAAGAAAAAAAAACAGGAAAGAAGAAAAATTATATTCCTGTATTATTTGGAAACTGACTTACTAATTTGACTATTTCTCTATATGAAGTCCCATTATAATTTGATACTGGGTGCCCCTTAACTATACCTACCCAAAAGCAAGCAAATTAAAGAGAAAGCTGTTTATCCTCTTAGCCCTAGGTAGGCAATGCTACATGCACACTGGATCTGAATCAGCACCTGCCTAGAGGTAAGGATGCCTGCCTCTCTACAGAGCTGATGACGTGTCAGGAATATAGTTAGGCAGAAAAACTCAACCCATTCTCGCATTCACAGTCATAGCCACAGCTGTTGTGTATGTTTATTTATAATCATAAATCAATGACACTAACATCTACTGAACAATTACTACATGCCTGATCAGGCACTAAGTATTTACATGAATTTCAGGGCTCTTATTTTCATTCATGCATTAAAAGTAAATCATGTTTAGTTTTTTTAAAGCTACTCAGACTAGTTGCTAGAGAAAGAAGGTATAAGAAATAAAATTCCAGGACATAAACCCTAAAATATGTTAATATACTTCTTCCCAAAAATCAACACACCCTAAAATTAAGAGAATCCTTGGAGTTAAAAGGGAGCTATACTCATGCATTATATGAAGGCTTCTCTAGGGAGACTTGTTCCTTAACATCAGAGACATACATGTTTCTGACCAATAAAATAGGTCAGAATTAGAAATTATATTATATCCCAGGCCAATTTGCTGAAGTTATATAAAATATAGTTGTTGAAAGTTCCATAAAATGATAACAGTACAAGTAATTTTCCATGAGAAAAAAG
>PVJX010029989.1:0-22498 GCA_004027295.1 Dolichotis patagonum
ATAAAGGGGCCAAACATGCTCGCTGGAAGAATGACAGTCTCTTTAACAAATGGTGCTGGAAAAATTGGCTATCCATATGCAGAAGACTAAAACTAGACCCATGCCTATCACCATGTACTAAACTAAAATCTAAATGGATCAAAGATCTAAATATTAAAACAGAAACACTAAATCTGTTGGAAGACAAAGTAGGTAAAAACATCAAATATATAGGGGTAGGTAAAGAATTCATGTACAAGAATCAAACCGCATGGGAAATACTTCCCAGAATCAATAACTGGGACCATATCTTACTAAAGAGTTTCTGCATGTCGAAAGAGATTTCCAGCAGAGTGAAAAAAAAACCCACAAATTGGGAAAAAATCTTAATGGATTGTCCCTCAGACAAAGGACTTCTGACTTATGCACAATTTCAACAGGATGTAAAACTCAGAAAGTTACAAACAAGGAAAAGCCAAGTACAACTTACTATGTCCTACTGAAGGTAGATCAACCTGGGAAGAAGTGACTACCACATCCAGAATATGACACTGCCCACTGAGGGAGTCTTCAAGTGACATTATTAATATTATTGTTGTTATTATTATTGCTGGAAATTGAACCCAAACCCTTCCCACTGAATTAAATTCCAAGCCCTTTTTTTTTTTTCAATGTACAGACAAAAATCTCACTAGCCTAATCTGGGCCCCAATCTTGCAGTCCTCTGGCTTTAGCTTTCTAAGGCACTGTGATTACAGATGTGCACCATCACACCTGGTTAGCATTAATTTTTAATCACATCATGATATTAAGACAAAACACTTTAAAAGTGCACAGCTAGCCAAGCATGGTGGCCTGTAATCCCAGTTGCTTGGAAGGCTTAGGGAGGAGGTATGT
Source organism: Dolichotis patagonum (assembly GCA_004027295.1). NCBI lineage: Eukaryota > Metazoa > Chordata > Mammalia > Rodentia > Caviidae > Dolichotis > Dolichotis patagonum. Next base: position 877 of record PVJX010029989.1, read on the forward strand.
GAGTTCAAGATCAACCTAGGCAACCTAGTAAAACACTGTTTCAAAGTACTGTAAAATCAAGAGTTAGGGCTGTGGCTCAGCATTTCCTGATTCAATCCACAAAAATCACAAAAATAAATAGACAAAAGCACACAGCTACATTTTAAATGTACACATGAGCAGTATTTAACGTCTCTCAAAGTGAATAATTAGCTTTCAAAGTTTGTTTCTTCTCTCTTTATAAAAACAGAGAAATGAAACAAGTGCCGACTGTTGTCAGGGAGGTGGCCTCCTGTGTCATCTGTAGTTATTGCTTTGTGGTTTGAAGCTTGGGTGAAAATTAAAGAAAACAACACCACTTATAAAAACTTCTAACATTTGGGGGACTTGTTAATTCTACATTTCCACTGCATTTGAACTTTGCTCTTCTTCTTTGCTGTGAGTTCAATTATCTAACAGGGTCAAACTTATTGGGCCAAAGCAAGCTGAATTTGATAATATATGTAGTTTTCAGATGGTTTGTTGATTGCTTTCTGCAATGGTACTGACGTCCTATGATATTTCACCAAGGTTTCCTCTTTCCAGAAGACATGGATTCAGGTGGCCAATGTGACCTTGGTAACTCTGAACCAGGTGGGAAGCAAAATCCTGCCATGTTCGACTAATCCTTTAAATATGCTTGGGAAACAGCATTTATACTTCTCCCTATTAAGTCCTCTTTATTTAGAACAAAACAGCATTGTAAATTTGCTTTCCTGGGATGTTTTTCCTGATTAGTAGTTTCATTAGAATAAAGTGAATGTTCTGGGTTTCCTTCCTCCCCTCCTTCCTTTTTTTCCCTTTTTCTTTACCAACTCTGCTTCATCTTTCCTCACCATTGTCATTGCCATCAGATTCTGAAAACAGAGCAGCTCTGTCAAAGGGTTGTGTCAAATCGTCATTCTCCTAAGTTAACCCTGCAGGTCCTTTCACACCTTCATTTGTAAAAGGGGTTGTGGGCAGGAGCATAAATCGTTACCTGTTTTTCAATTCACTATGAGAAGAGCAGGCGTTGTCTAAGCCTCTCTTTTGTGCAGCGCCGGCCCAAGCTGTATCTTATTTATCCACACACACAGTAACTGACATTACTCAAATTCTGAGAAGTGAAGCCATTTTCTTCTGACTACCTGGCAGGAAGCAGAGGCCTCTGGTGTTCCTTTTGTGATTCATCTTGGCCTTGAATTTGGTGTTCTTCTTCAATTCAGTTGATATATTTTTGAACACCTATTATTAGGTAGGCACTTGTACTAGAAGCTAAATATACAAAGTTGTTTAAGTAAGATGTAAAACCTTCTATCACTGGCTTTTATGCTAGCAGAGGAAATAAGTAAAGTTTTAAAGAAAATGTCATCTGTGTATGAGTTATACAGCAAGATAAAGAAAGGCTTGATTAATCCAACCTAAGACAGCAAGTTGAGAAAAAGACTACTAAAGGAGATGCAAAATTTGAACTTCAAAGGAGAATGAGCATGCTATATAAATAAGCATAAAGGGTACAGGTTGTAGACAGCTTATTTAGCTATTGAAAAGAATATATGTGTGACAATTTTTTTTTGTAATGAGGATAAAGCCAAAGGCCTCATGCATGCTAGGCAAGTGCTATACCATTGAGCTACATCCCTGGCCTTATTTTTAAACTTTATTTTCAAACAAACTTTTCAGGCCAGGCTCAAACTTATGATCCTCCTGCTTTAGCCTCCAGAGTAACTAGGGTAACAGGTGATCACCACCACTCCTGGCTACTGTCTAGAATATTTTAAGCAATAAACATATATTCAACAAATGTTCTTATGATGACTCTTAGGGACTCAAACATGTCTCGACAAGCTCTTTAGTTTTCAGGTCAGTATGGAAAACACAGTTGATACCTAAGTAACTGTAGCACTAGCTCTGATATAACTCTTAAAGAAGAATTATAGACACAGAGCGTAATGAACATTTGCAGTCAGGACAGATGGTTTCTGTTCATAATGATCAAACCTTGGAGGAGACTGCTTGAACTCCTTTGCTTATGATACCTTCCTCACATCATTCTAACCTGTTTTATCTGCTATTTTATCTCTTCCTCCTTTTACCTACTTATGTGGATTTGTATGATTATATTTAGGACCCATTCAACCTAGAACAGTCTCCACATTTTAGCATCTATAATTTTTCAAGGACCCTAGGAAATACAATTTGTACAAGGTCCAACCTTATGAAATAAGAGTGGGGAAAGCGTGGCAATTAGACATGAAATAAAATAGTCAGCATAAAAATTGAATCTAAGAAAAAAAACTACCAGTTATTACTCTCATCTTTAGTGTTTGATTTTGTTTTTGAGATATAGTTCACACTGGTTTTGAACTCACAGCAATCTTCCTGCCTCGGCTTCCCAAAACTGGAATTATAGGCATGTACCACTATACCCCGCCATTGTCTCATCCTTCTGATTTTGCCCAAATACATACTTATTCTTTAACATAAAAAATTCCTTCTTCCACAGGTTTCTTACCTTCAGTTATTAATGGTGCCATTATGTATTGTATATGATTTCAAAATTGCTTTCCCAACTATGACTTGGAGTTTCTTATCCATTTCCATTCTACCACTAAGAGGGAATAGGAGCTGGGGAAAGCCAGATGTTTTTGGGAAATACTCTACTCACCAATGGTTGGGTTAGAAAACACAACTGGAAAGTAGAACCTCCTGGGAAAAATTCTTGGCTTCACAGAAGATTTCAATCAAATGTTTAGTATCCTAAGTATATTTTAAAATTTTACCACAGTTACTATGCTTACAAGCTGATGCTTTGAATGCCCTACTCAGTCCTTCTTTGCTAGAATCACTGTTGTGCCTGGTCTCTAATTCCACCTATTACCAAGCCCACGAGACCAGCTTGATTGGATTTTAATTTCATAGTAATCTTCAGCAGCACACCAAGTTCAATTCATTAAAGCCCCGAATGGAGATACAAATGAAATAGAGTTTCCTGTCTCTAACTATGAACATCATCTCCCCCTCTTTAAACTTTAAAAGCTGTAAAGGAAGTTTGAAAGAAGTATACAGGGAGCTCCTGTGCATCTCTGCCCTGCCTGCCTCGCTGTTGGCTGTTGACGTCTTGCTTACCTGGCCTACAGTATCAAAAGCAAGTTGTTGCTACAATTCACAAAGAAACTTCATTTCACACACTGAAGAGAACTGCTTGGGACTGGAGATGGTGGTGGTAGTTTGCAATGTAGTAATACTAATAATCTTACGTATTCTCATCATGCTTTTTTACTTTTCAAAGCTCTTTTGTCCCTTCCCCTTATTGCAAGGGTTCTTCAGCAAGTTTCTTGTTCAGTCAAGGGTTACTAATACTTCAGTTTTATGGGGTAATTCAAAAGGCAAAGACTTCCCTTGTAAGAGACTGCTTTCCATTTTCTCAGAGAAGAGCACTGACATCAAGTAACCCCTTCGAAAGATGACTCAGTCCCATCTGCCTTGTACTTTCTATTGATTGAGGGAATTTCTCTCTCCATCACAGGCCAAGAACTTTGCTCCTACACGACTGCTTCCTGTGCTCCAATGTGCCTTTCATCACCTCTGCATCTAATCTTCTCTGCCTACCCAGTGCTTCCTCATCCTCCAGCGTTAGGTCTCGGTGTTAGCTCCTCCTGAGTACTATCTTGTTTGTACTTCTTTTCAAGCTGGACTTATTACCTCTCCTGTGTGCTGACTGTACTGACGCAGCTTCTAGTTTATACATGTAACAAACATTATCATCTACTTTCTAGCTTGTGTCACTAATAAACAGGTAGCTCTTTGAAGGCTGGAATTAGGTTGCTTAAGCATTTATTTTTATTCCTAGCATATCTTTAACTGAATGAATAGATGGAGTCATGGAAAAATTCTATGGCAATCTGGAAATATAGGACAGTTTTGGTAAAAACTGGAAGTTATGAAAATAAATAAATTCTAGCATATTTCCTTTTGAGGTCAACTATACTTTTCAGAATTGTCACAAGATTTGAGATATAGGACACATAACATTGATGAAGGTAGAGTCCAGATGATTTTGACCAGATAGACATAGGGCAAAAAAGTAGCAAGACTAAAGTGTCCACTATGAAATATAAATTTTGAATTTCCTGTGAAATGTGCCAGAAAAAGTACCTGAATGTATTTCTGTTCTGAAACATACCAGTGTAACAGTTAAGGAATTTAAGTAGGTAAAATTCAGAGGTCAAAAAAAGAAGGGTCAATACAACACGTTTAAGAGCTATGAACAACACCCAAGAAGACAGAAAGCAGATGGATGAGTGGAAAATGACATGGCAGAACTGAGGAAGCAGAAACCCAAGCGCCTACAGGGGTTGGAAGCTAGTGAGAATTACAAAATCCTTGGAGGGGTTCTTGAATTAAAGGTCTTGCATGTCTGAAAGTATGGATGTGGACAAGATCTGAAAACACAAGATTGGTTAGAATTTTTGTTGTTGTCATTGTTTTATGGTGAAAGGGATTGAATCCAAAGAGTGATGTGCTATGCCCCCCAGTCCTTTTTCAAAAAAATTTTTTTTTTAATCGGTACCAGGGATCGAACTCACGACTGCCTGCTTGCAAGGCAGGCACTTATGCCGCTGAGCTAAATCCCCAGCCCCTCAAAATTTATTTTTAAATTATAAGCTGTCTTATTAAGTTGCCCAGGCTGGCCTTACACTGGCCATTTTTCTGCTTCAACCTCCATAGTATCTGTGATTATAGGCATGTGCCACTACACCCAGCTTTTTAAGAATTCTTATAAGAAGCATATTCCCTCTTTTACCTGCCAAACATTCCCAGCCTCAGAAAATAGGGTGTTTCCACTTTGAAAGATCAAACCAGAGAATATCTACACATGGAGCAGCAGAACTCACAGGTTACGGTAATGTAAAACACTGCACAGGGAACAGAAGTATTAGAGAAGGTATGTAGTGAGTTGTGTAACAAGTCCTACCCCCAGTTCCAAGCCCGTTCCCTTCCTTCACTTACGGAACCCAACCACCTGCCTATTAACTTGAAAGAAGCAGTAAGAGATTCTAGAGAATATGCCCCACGCTATGCAGAGAGACAGAGAGCTTGATACTTGGGTGTCTCCAAAACGAACCTATCCTTAGCTTAACTCTCGTTAGAAACAATCACCATCAGTGATCCTTGCCCAGGGGTACAAAGTTTCCAACTGGAATTTTAGTACTTCAGTCTTAATTTTAGGTTATCAACAAAGATCACCCAACATCTGAGAACATCTTTAAAACTAAACAGATTCAAAAGAATCCAAAGAAAATGCAGGCGATTGAGGGAAACTTCAAAATACTTCTAACTAACATATTTAAGGAAAAGAGATATTAATGAAATAAGACCAGGAAGCTGTTTAAAAGGAACTCTTAGAAATGAAAAGAATAAGCCTTTGAACATTTAAACGTATTAGATGACACCTAGGGTATCATGTTCACTTCTAGGTTGATCCCATTATAAGGCAGACATTGAAAATGTGGAGAACACCTCAGAAAGTCAGAATCTGGGTTTACTCATACGTGTATATATGTTCACATGGCAGACATTTATCACGCACCTTTGTGTGCTAACCAGATGTGATTCTAGAAACAAAGGAAACAAACAACTAGGAAGAGGCTAAGGATATGATGGAGACAGAATTTAAAAAACAGGCAAACTAATAATAATGCAGTGACGAGTTTCACATGAGAAGAGACACAGTGGTTGGTACCTTTGTTCTGGAACTTAATCTGATCTATAATTTTGGAAAAGAAGGCCTTATTTGTGTTTGTGTTGAAACCATGGCCAGAGTCATGTTTGTCACTCACTGCAGAGTTTGCAAACAAAAACAGCATTTTGCCACACCCCTCTGTTTGTGAACCAAACTGTTTGCAAATGAAAATGTTCATGAATCAAAGTACCACTGTCCTAGCCAAAAGGCCCACAAATGGTCGTGAGGGGAAACAAATGGTCATGAGGGGTCGCGAGATGTAAGATAGGAAAGGAAATATTTTACCTAAAGACAAGACCATGGAGAATATTTTCTTCTGCTTCCTTACTCCTACTTTCTTTTCTTTCTTTTTAAGATATCTGAAGGGTTATTAAATATTAGGGAGAGAGAATTAGTTTATATCAAAGATAACCAAAAATTTATACAAAAACGTGAGTAAATTAAGCAGTGTAGGAAAGGAGCATAAAATTCCTCTTAACAAGCGGTTTTTGCCTCAAAATTACTCTTTTTATACCCTGTGTGTCCTGATGAATCCGGAAAGGGCCAGAGGCCTGGTGTGCCTGCTAGGATTCTTTGTTAAATAGAGCAGGTGTGGTGAGTTTTTGTGGATCTGTTCATTTATTCTAATGTGGGATAGACACTGCTAGATTGTATTTAAAAAGACTAATTTCTTGGACTGAGCTAGAGGAATTGACTTAGTTGTGGTCTAAATAAATGATTATGGGAGTGTACCAGTTCTGGTTTGAGGATTGGAAACTTAAAGCTTAGCCCAGACCAAAGGAGATGGAAGAAAAATTTGCCAGCAATTTCATTAGAAAAATCTTGTCCTGTGACCACACTAAAACAGCCCCCAGTCATCCTGCATCTTCCAAATTTTTAGCCTTTCGTTGTGAAAATGCAAATAATTGACACAAGTCTCTGAGTCAGCTCTCTGATCCTTACCCGTATGGTTCAGATTTGGATCTAATTATAGGAGTTACTCCTACATCCACAGAGGCAGCATGCCTGGCATTTCTTCTTAAAGTATTAATCAAGAGGAAATGTAAATTTGCCTGTTCTACAGGGATCAGTTTTCCCCTGACTTATTCTAAGTTGTCTATGAATAAAAGCAAATTTTAGTGGTTGCTTACTTTTACTTTTTTGTAGTTCTTCTGTGGGTCTGAAGAATAACATGCTCAATTAGGATGTGTTTCACAAAGCCCTTTCTAACTATCTTCATAGCACAACTCTCATCTACAACTGTTTCTTAGCCCCAGCGATTTCTCTGCTTTCTAAGTTGTTTTAGTCTCTGAAGTTGTATCTCCCTCTATTTTTAGTCACTGGAATTAAGAAAACTTGGTATAAGAGTCCTGGGCCATAATGATGTCCTTTCCCACTTTTTTTAAAATAAAAAAATTTTTTAAAAATTCTTTTTAGTATATATTTGCAGTACATACTGATTACTTCCATTGTGGAGAGTTGATACATGTGTGTAACACATTTCAATTCTGTTCACTCCCCTTATCTTTCCCCTTCTTCATCCCTCCTTCCACCTCTTGGTCCTCTAAAGTAAAACATCTATATCCCTGTTTTCTATTATCTTTTGTTTTGCTTTTTAAGTTATTTGTACTCAGAGTTTCTCACATAAAAACAGAATAACAGGATGGTTTATATTTGGGATTTTTGTTTTGTTTTGGTTTTGGTACCGGGATTGAACTCTCAACCTTGTGCATGCCAGGCAAGCAGTTGGGCCACTGAGCTAAATCCCCAGCCCCAGATGGTTTATGTTTTATATCTGGGATACAGTTGAACTCAGAAAACCCTAAAAGTAAGCTCCAAGGGAATCAAAAGGAAAGGGCAACTCAGAAAGAGATGAGGGTGGCGATTTAAGCAGAGATCTTCTGCTTTTGACCTTGTTAAGGATTGTAGATAATATTCAAGTAGAATCTGCATCTGGTTCTGGAATTGCAATCTGCATTACTACTACATCAGATAGTACGAATGGAAAGTTTCAAAGCATGGCAACATTCTAATTATTATGTGGCTGGTGTCTAGCACAGAAATTTCTTGTAGTTGACTATAATATTTTCTTGTGTGTTGTGTTGCACCTCTATAGGTGTTTCTTTCACCAACTCTTAAAATATTAGGTCTACATGCTGCTCTACCATTTTACCATTGGTAAATCAGAGCCCAGTGATATAGCTAAGGGCACCCAGGAGGAAGAGCCAAGGGGCAGCCAGTGTCTGTCCTTTATAAGCCTCTGTGCTACAGAGAAAAATAGACATAGTATCATAGGTTCTTTAATTTTATCAAATTAAGAAGTTTAATCTTTTTAAAAACATTATGTTATATTCTTAAATATATACAAAAAGGGCACAGCATATAGTATGCTCATAATCTTTTTAAAATGTTATTTTCTCAAATATATACAAAAAAGAGCACTGCATGTAGTGTGCTCATATACTATTTACTATCCAATAGTAGTCAAACGTCTTGTCAGTTTGCTTCATGTATTACTTAAAATATTTTTGGCTGAGGTATCGGAAGATGTGATTTATATTAAAACAAACCTCTCATCATTCCTACAGCAGAAAGTATACAGAAAAGAGAACATTTTATTATATTACCAAAATTCTATTATTACACCCAATAGATCTGTTTTTAGTTTTTATTTTATATCCATACATGTTTGCAGTACATCATGATTACATTCCTCATGTACAGAACAATCTGAATTCTTTTTTTTTAACCCCCTTCCCCATCCCTCTCTCTATCTCTTGGTCCCCTTTCTTTTGCAAAAGATCTATCTCCATTTTTCATATTATATTAGCTTTTATTTTGCTCTTTATTTACTCTTTTTTTGGGCAGTAGGAGACAGGATCTCGTTCTGTAATTCAAGCCTTGAACTCACTATGTAGTCCAGGCTGGCTTCGAACTCATGGCAATCCTCCTGCCTCAGCCTGCCAAGTCTGGGATTATAGGTATGTGCCACCACACTCGACTTTCTTTATATTTGGGTTTCTCACAGAAGTGAACTCATGAGATATTTAGGCTTGTACACCTAATTTATTTCACTTCACATTATGGTCTCTAGTACCTAATAAGTTTAAAAACTTATGGAGCTCCTCCCTAATCACTATTCAAATAAGAACTATATATTGCATGTAGCTGTTATCCCTCTTAAATATAGGAAGTAAAAAAAATCAGGAAAGCTTTACGGAAGAAAAATGCAGAGTCTAGTAAAATGTGGAAGTTCAAATTTGTATTCAGCACTGCTATGTGACTTTGGATAAAGTAGCTAGTTTCTCTGATGGTCCATTTTCTCTTTGTGTCTCTTAGTCTGTTCCCACTATGTCTGCCCTTGTCTAAGAATACTAGGTTTCTCTCTCAGAAAGATAGATAGATAGATAGATAGATAGATAGATAGATAGAGGATGATATCTAGAGATTTAGATCTAGATTTATGCCTCAAGACTTTATAAAAGAATATATCCAATAGGAGTGTCATTAAAGATAGGTATCTATATAGCATTTGTACTCCTCAGATCACACCCAAGGTGACTGCCAAACAACTTGCTTCTAAAGTTGATGCTTTTTCATGTTTTCTTATCCTGATCTATAATTAGACAGGAATATTACCCTTTTCATTGGGCAAGATCTAACTGAATATTGCTGAACACAGAGAGCTTAAACATTATCATTTTACCTTCTAACTCCATGATTTTTATATGAGAGAATAGTATAAATCTATCAAGTTTTAATGTTTTTATTTGCCAGGCAACATTTTCTTATCTGGTTGAATGCAGTAGTAAGCACTATACATTAGGAGACAGAGCTCTTTACTGCATCTTCAAAGGCACCAGGAGTTATGAATCTCACCAATTAAACTACAGCCTGTGTGTTTCTCTCTCTGACCTTTCATCCAATCTGCCAGCAAAATCTGCAGAGAGAATTTCCATTGGCAGCTAGACCCTAAAAATATCTGAAAATTCTATTTCCCCCCAAAGAATTTCACATTTACTCTCACACACAATGCCCTGTGTGGCTTTATTTCCACAGCTACAGCATCATATTTCACAGCTTTTAAGACAAATTTCGGGCAACAGAAGTGTATTCTAGATAAGTTGGTACTTTTAAGAAAAACTATATTGGTATGTATTATTTGGTCATAATTTTATTAGCACTCTACTACTCGGTTCATCAAACATTTTTACATCTGTTTATTTGATCCTCACAGCTTTGTAATATAAACAGAGGCTTAATAGTATCTCTGTTGTCTAAGGAATATAAGAGTGGAAATCTTTTTTTCACTTATTGAACACCTAGGCTATTTCTGGCACCACACTGTATAGAAATGCTATTGCATTTCCTTTTCAACCAATCTGCTTAGATAGATGTTGCTTTTTTGTCATATAGTTGAGAAAACCAAATTTTCTCTGGGTTGAGTAATATTCCATTCACTTTCTCATCACTGGGAATAACACCTAACACTCACAGCTTAAGGGAGGAAAGGTTGGTTTGGGCTCACCTTTCAGAAGCTTCAGTCCTTACATAGTCAACAGCATGGTGAAAGGATCTGTACAGAAGAACAGTGGTCCTCTCCTGGTAGTCAGCATGCACAGGGAGAAAGGCAGAGCCAACAAGAAAGATACAGCCTTTCAGGTCACACCCCAGGCCCACCTCTTGGCATCACATTTAGCTGCAGCATTCCCTAATGGTTCAGTCATCCTTTAAAAGTCCTGCCTACGGGTATATGGGACTTTGAGGGGACATCTAGATACAAGCCACAATAAGAACTTATACTAAATCGGCGTTGTGAGTCAGTACTAAATTTAAGACTCAAGCTCAAATCGGACTTATCTCAGTGCCATTAGATATAATAATAATAATAATAATAATAATAGTAATTATTAATTATACCAGACTATTCGTAATCTGAAGAAACAGCCTTTGCCAAGTTCCGCAAGTGTTTATGATTTTGTTTTTTAATAATCATAGTCATAAAAATATCAGCCTTATTAGTCCATAAAACAAAGCTTGCATTTAGCCAACTTTAAATTTGATGTAATTAATTTTCAAAGTTAATATGCATATTGCATGAAATAACCAGTTGGAGATTCAGATTGTTCTTTGCATATAAAACATATTTCATTTCACACATAAAAGAATTCCTGAGTGCTTGGCTGAAACCTCCTTAAAGGTTTTTCAGCCAAGCTGAGAAAATTGTTCTAGTCAAATTAAATGATCTCATGTGAAAATGGTTGAGTGGTGTGGTGGGGTTGGGAGGGCTAATAAAGACAGACATAACCTTAATTCAGTGTGTTAATTGCTGTATTTAGTAGTAGGTCTGGCAAAATGTAGGGTCAATTTTCTTTCCCTGAAGTATTCATTTAGCTCACCCAGTTCAACAAGCATTCATATTAGCATTTATTAACTGATAACTATGTGCCATTCTCAGTACCAAGTGCTGGAGACTCAGAAGAGTATGTCCTTGTCCTCGTGCTGTCCACCAGTGCTCAGTAGCACAGATGTACAGAGAAGTATATATCCTCTTTCTTTGTAGAGTGCATAAAGATAATAGATTTACTTTATCTGAAATTTCTAGTGAAAACTAGATTATAATGTAATTAATCTAATATGTTCATCTCTCTCCTGCTCTGTTTCTATTTTTGTGTCCTTTGGTTGTCTAACACACACACACACACACACATTTGAATCTGAAGTACGTCAAACGACACTTGTAAATCTTTGGCAATAGAAAATTCCATGTGTCCTTCAATACAGAATCGGGTTGGCAACCTGAAAGATGAGCTAGATTCGGGGTTGAAATAAAACCTAGTGAAGTCCTTAGGCAGAATAACCAGCTGGGGTAGATCCACTAAAAATCTTTCCAGTGGCCAGAGGCCAGCTCTCTTGACTGCAGGTGGGCATGCCAATGCATATCTGGGAGGGAAGCCAGCCTTCTAAAGTGGTTCATAAACACAGCACCCTTCCAGACATGACTACTTGAATAGAATCCAGGATCAGAAGGTGCTCAGGGTTTCTCCAACGCCTAATGTAATATGGCTGGGTCCTTCTGTACCTGTCTGGCTCTCAAATCCTAGGACAGCTAATAAAAGAAGAGATAGTAAAATAGGAACCATTGAATAGTTTTCAGAAATGCAAATAAATGCAATTACTTTTGTATCACCATATGAAAGAATGTTGACAAGTATTTCTTATGCCTGCTGTATAAGCAGTGTTCTATGGTTGTTCCTGTTATGTGTGACAAAGTAGTTAAGAATATAGTGGCAAGACAGCAGTAATACGTTTGTGATTTTTCTAATTTAAAGCATCCTTGATCAGCATATTACATTGATTATAAAACTTGTGTCTTTCAACAAAAATACACTTCAGCTTGTGCAATTAGAATGTCTTGTGTCTACTCTCTCAAAAAATACTGGTATTAATGGATGAAGCTTTTTAAAATCAATTCTGCTTAAAATAATGAAAACCCACTATTAGATATCAGAATAACGTAGTAGGGACAGTAATGACTTTCCCATCTTACAAAGGAGGAAGCAGTATCTTTAAGCAGGTAGGAAATTTTCCCTATATTTCTTAGAGCCAGGATTTAAATCTAGAAACTCTGAACCCAGGGTACCATTTTAAGCTTCTATGTACTCTTCTCACACTGAAAGTAACCTAGAAGTTATTCACAAAGTTTTATCTTGCTTCAGTTTATTCACTGTAATGAGAACCTGCCCGTGATAGCTTCATCCTAGCCCAGACCCAAAACCCTCCTCCCTGCTTATTGATAACCTACTGACATCTAGAAAGCACTTGATATTCCTTACATCGAGCAGATATATAAGTGACAGGTACAGTGCTTACTTTATATTCACAACAATAAAATAGAAAATTAAAAGCAGCTGTGTACCAGTTTGTCAATCTCTTGAGCTAAGGACCTGTCCAGAAGATTAGGTAGCCTTAAAAATTAACATTGTAGCTGGCATATAATAAACTCTGAAGAACTAGTGCTGAATAAATTAAAGAAGGTTGTTTCTCCCAGAGAAATAAAAACATTTACAATTGCTCACAGTAACTTGTCCCTGAAGCAATGATCAGAGGTTGCGATAGCAATAGTTGTTAATTACTACTGTTTCATCCTTCCCACACATCTTTCCTGGGTCCTGGTGACAATGAGAATCAATAATAGTAGTAGTGGTAATAATAATAATAATATTGTGACCCCAGTAAACAGTAAACCATTAACATTTAACACAAACCCCTTGGAAGTTACCTCAAAGCTCAGACCTCCTTAGCTTATAGACCACCAGCTTTTAGATTAGATCTATTTAAAGCATCTCTGATGTACAGCAGGTGGTCTTTTCAAGCCAGTCCCCTCTAGTGTGGAAATGGATAACTCAGCAGGAGAGCAGCCTGCGCCTGCCTCGCTTAGATGTGCCGAACCCTGAGTGTAGCCCAATGATTTTACACGGTGTTTTTACAGCTGTGTTCATGGCCAAGAAAAATAGGAGGAAAGTGCCACAGTTCCCGTTAGTGCCAAAGAAGTGGATGTGTGTTTGTGCTGACAGGGGCCCCTGCAGGAACAGCAATTAAAAGTGCTTTATTCGTATCTCAGTTTGAGTCATAACTAGTGTGAGAGGTGAATCTCACACTTCCCAGATGAACAAACTGAGGCCTCCCTGGTAGCAAATGACAGGATTAATGCTAACTTCAGGGCTCCCAGCCTGAAGTTCTAATCCTGTTGCCTCTGCTCATTGCTTCCCTTAGTAACTGACAAGCGTGAGACATCTGGATGAGGTGACTGAGGAAGGGCACATGGCCGCTGAGCTCACCTGAACCAGGCCTATGGCCTTGCGTTATGGTCTAATCCACAGGGTTCACTGTCTCTCTTGGAGCCAAGGTTGACCATCTGAGTTTTGAAGATGTGACCTCCTGGGCAGTGTTAACCAGTGCCAATTAATCCTTCTGCCTTATACAACTCACCCCTTCTCACAGAGAGCAATTGCTGCCTTTTCTGTACAAATGATAGGAGAGACTTGTATCCTGGATCATCTTGCTCAACCTTAACAAACCGCAAAGGAGACAAGCACCCTCTCATTGTATAGTGTCCATCCAGTGTCCATGAGTAACTCAAAGTCTTGATATGACCTTCCAGGATGAGGTCACTGATATCACTGAAGCAGCAACACCTTTGGAACTAGCCATCATTCACCTGAGCTCCAGGTCACTATGGGTTCATAAAGTAAACCTGAGGTTCCATGTAATGATCGCCCAGAAAGTTGAAAAGTTCCTCTTGGTGCCAAGCATCTAAAACTATGACCATCTGTGGCACATTCCTCTTTGACCTGGCAGAGACATCAATTCACAATAGGAAAAGGCTGTACCAGAGGGCTCCAGGGAGGGACACAAGTTTTTGTTTTACTTGGTACTAAAAGCAGTTATAACTAAGAATAGGTAATGAATTATATGTGAAAATAACAGAAGAAATTGACAGTCATTGCCAGGAGCCAACCTTTCTAATCTAGGAGCTCTCATAATCTTCCCAACATATCTTGAGATAGGTGTAATTATTACTTACATCTTATTTATGAGAAAACTGAACCCAGAAAGGTTAGTAACTTTCATAATTATGCAGAGCTAGTAAGTGGTGGGACCATCTATATAACAAAAATCATATCTGTTTTTTATTATCACCTATCATGTCAAGGTGGAAAAAAATCAATGGCAAAATTTGTGTTCTATAAAGGGGGAAAAGAATTGCCTGGACATAATGTTTCTTGAAATTTTTCTAAAAACATTTCCCTAGGAGATGTTTTTCAGTGGTTTGCTTCTTGTTGCAGAAGAAAACCCAAAAAACAGAAATAACTTGTAACCTAGAAAGCATTTACCAGGGGCTTATTTCAAGCAAAGCAAGATAGACCAGTGTCCTGCCTCTTAATGCTATTCACCACTTGGCATTATCATGCTTCACTTTTTCTTGTCAGTGTCCATTTCTGAAGCAAATTTTTGAAGGATCTGTTTTGTTCAAAAGCATATGCTGGCGAGGCGAGGTGCCACACACCTGTAATCTCAGCACTTGGGAAGCTGAGGCAGAAAGATCACTGCAAGTTTGCGGCCAACCTGGGCTACACAATGTGAACTAAAGACCAGCCTGAACTACACAGTGAAACCTTGTCTCAACAAAACAAAACAGAACACCACTTAAGTGCCTCTAGAGACCTGCATAGACAGAAGGTAGAATGATAAGCCCTAAGATTTGGAGGACAGAAATGAATGGGACAGCCCATCTCTCTGTAGGCTCAGCATGCATATGAATAATACAACAGAAAATGCTTCCTGGTAAGCAGCACGAGCTGCAGGCGCGCCAGGGAGAGAACAAGTCAGCGTCTCCCGTGAGTCTGCGGGCACACCAGCTGAGAATCAGAGCTTCCGTGCCATCCTCCTCCATTAATAACTGGATGGTTTTGAGGTCAGCCAGAGATGATAGCAACTAAGGTACATAAAGCACCTAAATGCTTGTATTGTTGGGTTGATTATGCTGACCTGGGGCCAGAGGTCTGAGCATCTCTTAGGAGGATGACCTCTTATGCAATATAGCAAATATGGGGCATTTCCTTCTATCTTTTCTTTGAAGGCCAATATTGTTTTCACTGTTTTGCTTTGTTCTGATTAATTGTTTTGCTCTATTCAATATTCTGTTTTGATTGATTTTATAGTGCTCTGTTTTTGGTTTGATTTTGCTATACCCAATTGAATGGACAACTATTGTGAAGATAACAAGATATACTATGGTACCAATTATTGTTATCCCGGTATCCTGCTCTCAAGTTCTGTACCAATTTCACTACATTGTGTCAGTTGGCTTTGTTCTATCTTGTTTTGTTGTATTTTACCATTTTTAACATGAAATTTTAAAAAAACTAAAAATAACACAACAGAAGAAGGGACAAGGCCACGAGGAGGGGCAGTGACTTGAGGTGGTCTAATGTCCTAAAGGGAAATGCACTGTCCTAAAGGGTATCAGGACATAATGGAAACAGCATTGCTTCACAGGGATTCAACAAGAATCCTACCACTGAGCCCGATGAACTCTATTACCTAGTAATTCTGTGAGTTTTGTAAAGTTAATTAACTCCTCTGACCCCTCAGTTTCCTCAAGTGTGAAATAATAAACTATATCTACCTTGAAACTTTCTTAGGAGAGGTATTATTTCTGAAGTATATGACACAGATCCTAACCCATTGTAGGTACCCAATAAACACAAATTCCCCTTGAGATGGTATAAAGATCGAAGTATTTCTAAGTCTCATTTGGAGGTTCTCATGAGATGTGAACTCCAGAAAGAGTCTTAGAAATTTTGTTGAAAACTTTTCCAGTGCAAAGAACACTAATAGGAATAAAACACTGGGGGAAAGGAAAGAGGATGAATATTAATGGATATAATAGGTTTTTGTTTTAGCCTGTTGATAAATGTAATTTTTAGTACTTTTATAAAACACTTATTTCACAGATTTTTATAGCTGATTTTCTGTTTATATCTTAAGCACTTCTAGCTATAAACTTGTTTAACTCTGAGAAGCTGAAGACACCCTTCCCCAACTCACACCATTTACATTTCTAAATCTGGATCTTAATTTTGCTTTGATTAAATTACCTCAGGTTTTTGTTTTTAAAAAAGGAGCAGAAAAAGGGGACAAGCACCTCTGAACACAAAAGTTGTGATTAATAAGATGATTGACAAAATGAAGAAGCCAAGAATACGTTGGATTTCGGATAAGGTACATGTGACATAAATCACCCATGGTGAGGGATCTGAACACTGTGGAATATGGTACAAAAAGCAGGCAGAAAATATTTTGGGTACCTAATGAGCCATTTAGTAAGACAAACACAACTTATTATAGCAAATGTGCTATCGCGATACTTGCTTTAATAATAAGGGCCTGAGAAAGAACAAGAGCCTATCAAAGAGCTCTGCTGTCTAGCATATGGCATCGCTAATGTGAGGGGAGCACAGAGATCCCTAGAGAACAACACAAATAGCAAAAGGATTTGGAAGTGGCTGCAATGTGACAAATAAGGTCCTAAAGTTGCACTATTTATTCTCGAAGAAAGCCATCCTACAGGACATGTGTGTTGTCTGCATTGTAAAACTGATAAAGGGCAATTTCAGTGCCTGCAGCCATTTTGTAACTGAATTTACCTAGTGATTGCATGTATTTCCTTCCTCATCATTCTTTCATTCAGAAAACATTTACTGGGCACCTATTAAAAAGTCTCTTGCATGTCAGAAGTTATGTTAGGAGCAGAGAAGTCCAAGGAGATTGAGATGTGGCATCTACCCCAAGAGAGCTCAGTCTAATGGGAAGAGGCCAAGTGCACAGTTAACCACAGTGGACTAGCAGCTTGGTTGCTCAAGGCTGGGAACTGGCTGAATTAAATGCTGGGGTGGTGAGGGTGGGGTGGGGAGTCTGGAATGGTAAAATTTCACTCTTACTATGGTAGTGAAGTCATCAGAGTTCAAATTTTTACAACACTCATGGACCTCACTTTGTAATTTATAAAAAAAATAAGATACTGCTCATGAAGCATTGAGCATACTGTCTGCCATGTGGCCAGCAATAAATGTTAATTGACTCTTTTAGGGTGGCAAGAAAATGTGACTCTCCCAAAATGATTTAAATATGTGTGCAGTACCATGTCAAGCATTATAAATAAAAGTTTTCTCTTGCTAGTAAAGTGGAATGAAATAAAATTTAAGCTATGGTCAATTTTAGGTTAAATATGTGTTCTGCTTATTTAATCATTTAGGACATAATTATTCAAAGCTAAGTTTTACAGGAAGCCTACAAAATGTAGATAATGCTAACCTTTGCTTAAGCACCAAAAATTACTAGCCAACCATTATGGCTTTATCTTTGGCATAGTAACATTTAAATATATTTAATCTTCAGAGCTATTATCCTATTGTTTGTTATTGCAAACTAATATAAAATCTCTTAGGAAGCCTTACCCTACAATAACCAATATTTAGTAAATTAAAATTTAATCTAATTTCATGAAACTTTTTATTGTAAGGAATTTGAAACACTCTAGGTGTATCATCTTTTATTATATTAATTTAGTCATCCTTGTTTTCATGAAAGTTGTGACTAAATTGAATTGCAAATCAAATTGTTTATTTCAAATGCACTAAGGACCTCTTAAGATTCTACATGGTGAGTTTCTTTGTAATTTAAAAGAACTATGATTTGAATTCACACTGTCAAATTTATCTACAAGTAAACAAGTTAAACTTCTCACCTACTAAGTCAAGACATTCCTTAGCTGAGGCAATGATAGGAAAGCTTAAAGGTTGTGATCAGGAATAGTAAAACTTCAAAAACTATTTCTTTTTGTGGAATGATTTTGTTAACAATTTCTTAATATCTACTTGTGATTTCTTTATTAAGTGACATGCTAGCAGTATATTCCTATGCGTAGCATGCTATAATACCCATGGTGTTGTATTTTTTGAACCATTTTTTGAAGTTCAAATATTTCTGAAACGTATTTTATGTGATAATGTGTTTTAACCTCAACCTCCTAAAAACTGATTTAAATATACTTTGTATCTTAGAAGTGATGAAGTTCAGAATGTGGATAAAGTTATGGAATAAATTAAGGTGTGAGCCGTAGTGGTCAATTTCTAGCAGCTCTGGGGATGGAAGAGAACATAGTTAAGAGATGTTTCTTGCTCAATTCAACATTAAACACTTGATTCTCTGGTCTGTCAGGCTGAGGGTAGCTAAATACTTTCCTCAGCACCCATAGTGTTGAGAATTCTATGGACTTTTAAAAAAAGTCTTAAAAGGCTTAAATTGAGATAATCGTAGATTCACATGTAGTTGCAGGAAATAATACAAGGAGATCCTATAGGTCTTTTAACTCAGTTTCCCCCAATAGTAACATTTTTCAAAACTGTGATATATCATAATCAGGATATTGACATTGCCACATCCATCAATCTTTATCCACATTTTTCTGTTTTACTTGTTCTCATCTGTGTGTATGTCTATGTATGCATTTAGTTCCTTGTAATTTTAATACATGTACAGGTTCCTATATTCACCGCTAGAGCCACGATAGAGAACGTTTCCATCACCACGAGGACACTGCATGTTACCTGTTTATAACTACACCCACCTCTCTTCTCTCTCACTTCTTCCCTATTTTACCCCCACCTACTGTGGATATTTTGCAAGTTGGGGATTTAACAACTGTATGTTTTGAAAAGTAATGGATTTCTCTTTTCCGCTTGTGACTATTTATGAATGAAAAATATTAAGCAAGTATACTCTGCCTGAATTGAGCATCTCACTATTGCTTGGCAAAGGAACCAGTGCCAGGGCATCGCCTGCCGTGGCTATGCAGCATCTCCAAGTGTCTGAAGAACAGAACCAAATCTGTCATCTTTGTTTCAATTCCCAGACTACGCTCGATTTGAGGCCAAAATCCATGACCTGCGAGAGCAGATGATGAACCACAGCATGAGCTCCGGGTCCGGGTCCCTGCGAACCAATCAGAAGCGCTCCCTGTATGTCAGGTAGGCAATGGAGCGTTTCATATTCTGATCTGCACTTCGTGAGATATCCCGCTTGGGGAAACAAAAGCACTGCCTTATATGAATGGGACGTGTGTTCTAATTAGCCCATACTAATTAATGTGCTGCTGTAAGACCTTATGTTTATCCATTTAGAAGTCCTTTCTGAAATGTTATTAAATCACCTAAAGACTCCTTCTTATCAAGTTATTACTTAACAGTGTCATGATAAAGAGTAAAGTTCTTAACTTAGGTTGCAGTAATGATGATAAGAAATATTTGCTTTTCTGGTAAAATATTTGCTTTTCTTGAACATGTGGACCAAAGCCTTGGGTTTGCTATTAATCTGGGAAGAAATTGTGCCTTATCATTTCTTAATGTGCTTGATAGTGACTATATTAACACTGATGTGTTGATTTGAAATGAGCAGTATTCTTCTCAATAGACAAGTGTTTCTTTCTAAACGTTTTGGTGGAAAGACTTCCTTTTGTGGTACCATTTACTTCTCAAACCATAAGATTTCATGAGGGAAAAATGACTGAACTCAAAACATCTTCTAAGTTCTCATCCCTGTAGTTCTCTTTTGGGTGAGATCTTTAGGTCGTACCTGTAATGTGCTCCTCTTCCTAGCACTAGCCTCCTGTATTTTCTGTATTACTTCCAGACTTCATCAGTGCTGAGCAGGCTTTAAAAAATATTATAGGTACTAACAGGCAAAAGGGCATAAGGGATGCCTCGAAAATGGTCAGAATGACCTATGCACTGTTTGGATGAACCATAGCCACACACTTCTCTACTCCCTCCTCTGGCCCAGAATTTGATCTGACTCCCCCTGGTCCGCTTGACCTGAAATGTCACTTTCTTTTCCTAGTTGGAGGTCCATGTTACAAAATTTAAATATGTGTTTGAATTAAACTTGTTCTTGAATCCACTTGGCTGCCAAGTTAATTTTCCCTGTATATTAAGTAGCATAAGAAGGGCAAGAAGCTAGCAGGATTCAGAAGATGGTAGGTTCAGGAGGGCCTTAGGTCACTGGCTGCTTGGAAGAGTACTCCTTCTCACTCCGGAGCTTCCAGGAGCCCTGAGATGGACAAACAATAAAGCAGACAGCACTGCATTTCAAAAAATTATTTTGATGCACTCCATTATAATCTGTGACAGAAACTATTGAGAACCACTCTAGAATATATTGTGCAATGATATTGCAAACATAGTAAAAACTAACCTATTTCTGCTCTCAATATTTGGTGGGACTGCTAGCCTTAATAATATAAAATATTTTTTAATCTTGCAGTATTTTAGCTTTGAGTAGCAATTAGGGAAAAAAGCAATAGAGTTTACAGGATAGAGGTAAATAAGTTAATGAAATTTAAATAGTTTTATAGAATGAAACTATAAGAAAAACATTACTAAATGTTGATCTTCTTGGAAAATAGAATGTTTAAAAATGTACTAGAAGAAATTTGATAAAATATTGGTAATAGCTTTTAATTAAGTTATGGAAGATTGGGAAAGTTAAATGAGGAGGTCTGATACTATATTTATAAAATGAATATACTTATTTGAAGGTGGTACTAATTTTAATCAAATCTTTACACTCAAAAATGATACATGAAAGTGTACAGAATAAATGTTTGAAATAATAAAGCAAGTAGTTGGAGACAGTTCTAAGGAAGAAACTCCTTTAAGT
Source organism: Dolichotis patagonum (assembly GCA_004027295.1). NCBI lineage: Eukaryota > Metazoa > Chordata > Mammalia > Rodentia > Caviidae > Dolichotis > Dolichotis patagonum. Next base: position 21,881 of record PVJX010029989.1, read on the forward strand.
GAAATTCAAACGTACCTAGTAGGACATAGTGGCACATACCTGTAATCCTAGCACTGTGAGAGGCCAAAGCAGGAGGATCGCATGTTCAATCCCAGTGTAGGCAATGTAGCGATTTGATAAGATCTGTCAAGAAAAAAAGAAAGAAAAAGAGAAGAATAAAAGAAAAAGAGAAAAGAAAAAAGAGAGAATAGAAGAGAAAGAAAGGGAAGGGAAGAGAAGGGAAGGGAAGGGAAGGAAAGGGAAGGGAAGGGAAGGGAAGGGAAGGGAAGGGAAGGGAAGACAGGGCAAGGCAAGGCAAGGCAAGGGGGAAAAGAGGAAAGAAAGGGGTGCTGGGGATAAAGCCCTGAGTCCAACTCTCACTTCTGGAGGGAGAAAAAGAAGAGACAACTTAACTTTTCATAGTAAATGTCCCAGTTGAAATCCTTACAATATACATATATGGTATTTGGTTTGCAAATGTTTAGTTGGTAATGTTTAGTATCTAAAGACTGACATTAGCATCTAAACCATTGTAAGAGACAGAAGAAATGTGGGGCATGGGTGGATAGTAAGATGAGAAGGAAAGAATTTAAGAGCCTCTAGCCTTGTTCTCATGCAATATAAGAAAATAACCCCCCC
>PVJX010029990.1:0-22434 GCA_004027295.1 Dolichotis patagonum
TATGGAAATAACATCTTTCACAATAGCATCCAAAAAAATTAAATACTTAGGAATCAACCTAACAAAGTATGTAAAAGATTTATATGTTGAAAATTATAGTACTCTAAAAAAGGAGATTGAAGAAGATGTCAGAAAATGAAAAGATATCCCTTGCTCTTGGCTAGGAAGAACCAACACAGTAAAAATTTCCATACTCCCAAAAATGTTATAAAAATTTAATACAATCTCAATCAAAATACCATTAACATACCCCCACAGATCTAGAGAAAATATTCCTAAAATTCATTTGGAACTGAAAGAGATCTAGAGTGGCAAAGGCAATCCTGGCAATAAAAGTAAGGCAGGAGGCATCACAATCCCTGACTTGAAATTATACTACAAAGCTACAGTGAGAAAATCAGCATGGTACTGGTTTAAAAAAAACAGGATCAATGGAACAGATTAGAAGATGCAGCCACAACTACAAAGACACTCAGCCATTTTATCTTTGACAAAGGGGCTAAACATGTTCATTGGAAGAAAGATAGCCTCTTTAACAAATGGTGCTGGAAAAATTGGCTTTCCACATGCCAAAGACTGAAACTAGACCCATGTCTGTCACCATGCACTAAACTAAAGTCAAAATGAATCAAAGATCTAAATATTAAAACAGAAACACTAAATCAACTGGAAGACAAGGAAGGCAGAAATCTTGAAGACATATGGTTAGGCAAAGAGTTCATGAATAAAACATAAACTACATGGAAAGCACTTCAAAGAATCAACAACTGAGATCTCATCTTACTAAAAAGGTTTTGCACTTCAAAAGAAATTACCAACAAAATGAAAAGAAAACCCACAGATTAGGAAAGAATTTTAGTCAGCTGTCCCATAGACCAATGACTTGTATCTAAAACATATAAAGAATTTAAAATCATTAGGAACCCAAAATTCAAAGACTCAGTCTAAAAATGGGCAGCTGAAATGAACACTCAACTTCTCAGAGGAAGAAATACAAATGGCAAATATGTGAAGAAATGTTCAGTATCACTGGTCATTTGAGAAAGGCTAATTAAAACATCACTGAGATTCCATCTCACTCCAGAAAGAATGTCTGCCCTCAAGTAATCAACCAATGACAAATGTTGGTGGAGCTATGGGGGAAAAGGAACACTGCTCCACTGTTGGTAGGAGTGCAGACCAGTGAAAACCACCATGGAATAAGTATAGAGATTCCCCAAAAAACTAGGATTGGAAGTCTCATTCAATCTAGCTATTCCTCTTCTGGGTATTTTCCCAGAAAATTTGAAAATGTCATGCCACAGTACATGTGCACCCATGTTTATAGGAGCACAATTTGTAATAGCTAAATCTTGGAAACACCCAAATGACCATCAACAGCAGAATGGATAAAAAAAGATGTGGTATTTTTATACAATGGACTATTCACCTGTAAAAAAGGATAATTCTGAGGCAAATTAAAACAGCATTGAGATTTCATCTCACCCCAGAAAGAATGGCTGTCATCAAGAAATCAACAGATAACAAATGTTAGTGAGGCTGTGGGGGGAAAGGAACAATTCTCCACTGTTGGTAGGAGTGTAGACTGGTGCAGTCACTGTGGAAATCAGTATGGAGATTCCTAACAAAAAAAAAAAAAAACTAGGAGTGGAAGTCCCATTCAATTTAGCTATTCCTCTTCTGAGTATTTGCCCAGAAGAATTGAAAACATCATGCCATAGCAATACATGGGCACCCATGTTTATAGCAGCACAATTTGTAATAGCTAAATCTTGGAAACACCCAAATGACCATCAACTGCAGAGTGGATGAAAAGATGTGGTATTTTTATACAATGGAATATTATTCTGCTATAAAAAGGATGATTATGAGGCTTTTATAGGTAAATGGAGGCCACTGGAGACTATCTTTCTGAGTAAAATAAATAAGAATCATATTTATAAATATCACATTGTGTCTCTAGTGTAAAAACAACTTAGAGAGTAATAAGATCCAAAATGTACAATAGATATTGTAATAGTGAAAGGGAAAGAAAGTGCTCAAAAGGGAAGAAAAACTAGCATGGAGGAAAGGAGAAAAGGAAGAATGGAAAAGAGTGTATGTATATAGTTAAACATATGTGTGTGCATATATGTATATATATAGATATATATATATATGAAAGATAGATAACTATACTACTAATCTGTTAGTTCATAAAAAAACAGTTTATACTTTCATTATGTGTTTGATCATCTTTTTATGCCTAAATCTTGTAGTCTGAACAACTTCTAAGATAACAATATCCATTATATTAACTAGTGTTAATTTCCTCCTATTTTTTGAAACTCTGTATCATTTCTATGGCTTTTTCTGTTTTGCTTTTTAAAAAACTGTTTTAAAAATGTACCACACTTTACTCCTCCTTGTAACTGTTGTCCACAGACTACCACATCACTCCCCTCCCTCACTGAGAATTCCAACTCCTGGATCATTGTTACACTATCTGTATTATTGTCATAATTTATAGCAAATTCTTTATCTATGGGATTGAACCTTCCAATTCACTGGGTTTTTTTTTTTTTTGCCTTCCTGAAGTCTTCACCTCCAGTGACTTCCTTAACCTTACCATCCTCATTATAGTCCTTACCATCCTCATTAAATTCATCACCCTGCACGTTCTTATTCTGTATTATCACTCACTTCTTTATAATATCTGTACCTCTTCCTTCCCTGTGTCTTCACCTCCCTGTCCTTTTGCTGGTATTATATTACCTGGCAAAGCCCAATCATGGTTAAATCTAACTCTTGAACAACTCCGTCCTTTCCTCTGTACAGCTGAATATGGCTGCGGAGGATTTCAAAATCAGGCTGCTTATCTTAATTGACATTCACCATCACTAACCTAAGAAAGCCCTCAACTGAATCTCAGTAATGATTCATTCTTTCCTAGTCTTTTCTCTTTCTTGAATTCCTCAATTATTATTCTACACTTTCTCCCACCTTTCATTTTTACCACCTCTTCCATAATCCTTATTCTCAGCTGAAATGGTGCTTTTTATTTCACTGAGGAAATAGAAGTGATCAAGACAGTCTTTATATTTCCTATAGGGAGTCCCTATATTTCCATACTACTCTTCTGGACATTCTTTACTTTCTTCTTTGGTCCCCCCTGGGCCACATGTCACTCTGCACTGTGCCATGGGAAGCTGCCTTCTGTGGAGTACACTGGCTTTGTTGCTTTCTGGATGGTGATCAGTTTAACAAGTGAGATGACCAGAAAATTGAGGGTCCTCAATGGGAACCCAAGACCTAAAATTAAACCCAGGAGTTTATTTCCCCTCTGTTCAAGGCTACAGGTTGGCAGTTGATTCATTTCCTCTGCTAAAGTCCTCATCTCTTCTCACATGGTCTTCTCCTACAGTTGTAGCTAAGCTAAAGCTCATGTTGGGTTCCAATAACAGCACTTTTACTTGACTATTTAAGCCTACAGTAGACAGAGCTCCCTACCACTGCTTGCATTAGTTGCTTTTCCAGCTCTTGTTAGTTTTTGCATCTTGTCTCTTTGTAAGTCATTACTTTATTAACATCTCCTCAAAATACCCCCATTTGAGTGTGCTCTTAGTTTCCTCCAGTCTTCCTAGGTCATTCAAATCTATCCCTATTTGTTCCTTTAATCTCTTCCAGCTTTGCAATCACAAAGATGAACAGTTTGTCTCTTTTCTAAGGTTAATGCCAGGATTTGTCTGCAATTCTCTCACCTATTACAGGATATCCCTCTAGCAATTAATCACTTTCATTCCCTCTTCATCACTTTTTCTCTCTGCTAGACCGTATTTCAACACCTAAACATGCTGAAAGCGATCCAATAAAAAATCCTTTCTTCTTTCTCCAAAAGTTGCCCTACTTACCTGCTCCACTTTAAAGATAAACCCCTCCAAAGTATGATCTAGCCTGTCTCCAATGCCTTTCTCATCAAATTTCACAGCAATCAGGCTTACACTATTAAATCTAAAGAGCCTTCATACTGGTGATCAATGACTTTTCCAGGGGTACCTGGCCCATCAGCAACACTGAAAACAGGTAATTACTCCTGTCTTAAAATGTCTTCTTCCCTTTCTCTTGGTTATTTTCTACCTCACTGGGTACTCCTTTCTTTTGACACATCTCACACCCTATCCATCACCAAGTCCTGTTAGCCACACTTTCAGAACTTATCTAAAATCTTACACCCTCTCTCCATTTCCACATCACTCCTATTACTTGTTGCCTGATTACTCCAATAGTGTCCTGACTGGTCCCCCCCCACTCAGCTGAGATTTTTCCCAGACCTCTTATACAACATGGAAAATTCCTTGTTCTCCTTACTCAGTTGTGTATTTTTTATAGTACTTACCTGAAATAATCTATGTTTACCGATCTGTTGATGTTTCTATTACTCTTTAACAGAAAATAAATCCAAGGAGAGTAAGGACCTCTGCTTTTGTTTGTTGTTATTCTCCATGCCTGGAACTATCTGCAATATAAAGTAGTCGTTCAATACATATTTGTTGATTGAATTGATGAAACAGTATTGAAATAAAGCACGATTTTATGAACTAAATTCTTCATGTTACTAGAATGAGAAAGGCCTGTGACTAAGTTATCATAGACTGTGAGGCCTCTGTTAAATATTCATGTACTTCCTTAAAATCTTGTAAAATATCAACAGTCTTAGCTTACTCTATAGTCTGCAATTTAATACATTGGTCCATAACAAATTTGTAAAGCTCTTCTGGTAAGAACATACACAATATTTCTTAAGGAAAAGGAAACTACATTCCTGCTGGGGTAAACAGTAAATGAAAGAGCAGACTAAGCCAGGAGGTGTAGGCTGAGAATGCAAAATAGGGCTATGTTGGAGGCAATGATGAATTAGACATAGGGAAGCTGTGAAGTGATATTCATCAAACATTTATTAAATGCCTCCTCCATGCAAGATGCTGCATTTAGTGCCAAGATGTTGGCACACTTATGCATGAATAAGATAGGTTGCCATCTCCAAGTGTTCATAATCAAATGAAACATACTTAAATAGCTCTAATATGAGGTATAGCATGGGACGTTGGAAAGGGAAAGAAAGATTACCCAGTAACTTACTGTCTGCTGTTGGAAAAGAAGCTGCAGATGGGACCAAATATGATTCTAAAGCTTTGATCTCAAAGTTTCAGAAGAGTTGTCATGACATGAATAAAGTGAGGAAAATCAGACTGGCAAAGTTATAGGATCATTTTAAGTATGGACCATTGCAGGAGTCACTGTGGTTATTGTTAGACTAGAACTGCCTGAGCAACTTACAATAAATGCTAACTTTTATGTACCAGGCCCTAATTATTATATCAGAATCTCTAAGTATGGTACATCTTGGTTAATATGCATTAGAGATGGTTTATACAGAACGTGTGTATATGTGCACCTATATGGGTTTTTAAATGGTTCTGATACATGGACCATTTTTTGGAGGCACTGCATTTAACAACTGAAAATATAGGACTGAAAAAAAGGATGAGTAGTCATTGTGTGAGAATTTATAACCCTTTAAACAAATTATGACCTAAATTGTATACAGAAGACTGGCACCTCTGAGAATGTAAGAAAATTTAGATGATTTACAGCTTCACAGGAGTAGGATGAGACTGACATTCAGAGGACAAAAGGAAGACACAGATAGGCATTCTGAAAAGAAACTAAAAATAGTTCTTAGGAAAAAAATAATGAACTGCATTGGTTCAATAAGTAATTCTTATGCATAATAAAATATGGGGCCACTTCATAGGTATATCCATGCCCCTGTGCATATTTTCCAATTTTTTTGCATTTTGAAACTTAGCAGTGTAGTGAAGCAATTATTCATTTCCTTCTCCAAATATTTTTGAAAAAGTGAATTGCTGTCTTAAAATAATGAATGCTGAACGGAATGCTGCAGAACAGACGCAGTGCCCAAAAAGACAGGTCTTGCTAATTAACTCAGTACTCATTAAAGATGAACAACCCATGAAACTAAAACATAATTGTGCTCTGGTTTAAAATGTATAATTAATATGAAAGAAAATGTATTATTAAAATAAAATACTTTGTTAATGAAATGGTTGGTCTATGGCCTACTTAGGAAAGTATAGTCTTAACTTTTACCATTGATAGACCTAATTTTTCAGTCAAGTGGTTAACTAACACATAGCACTTATTATATGCAAGGTACTCTTCTGCGGATGTTGCAAATTTTCACTTACACAGTGCTCTTCACAAACATTGGTATACATATAGTCTAACTCATGTAGGAACTGAGAGTGAAAATAAGAGGGTAGTCTAAGAACCTCAGTGGAGAACAGATTCAAACTCAGACTGTCTGCATGTGTCCATGTTAAGGCAAAGAAATGTTCATAACAGTGTGAGTCTTATTAATTTTGGCTAAATTTACTTATATCTAAAAATGGACAACAGAAGTTAGTTTATTGTAATTCATTGCTAGTGAATATGTTAAATGTCTAGTGCATATATTAAAATCAGCATAATGGGAACTTGAGCTGGCTGAAATAACCAGAGTTATCCACATGCCTAATATATAGCTTATCTTAGTGTGGTTCCCCTAGAAACATATCCTGGTGTAAGAATGTGAGAGCAGTTAATTTAGCAATCAGACCCAGGAAGCACTGTAAGGGAAATAGGTACCCAAGACAAGAAAATGATAGCAGTCAATAAACTACAGCTTTAAATTAGGTTACTGGTGTGGGCAGTTGTGGCCAATCCCACTAAAAAACTGTGAGAGTCAATATAAAATACACACCACCAGTTTTTAGATTGCAGGGAGCAATCTACTACTTACCCTAACTGGTGCTGATCCTTCTGACTTCTAGGCTTGATCTCAAGTTGTATTTGTTTACCTATAAAAGCCTCAAGGTTTTCTTTCATTATAGCTGAAAGTACACTCTCTACTGCACAAAAGAATCATGTCTTTTCAACCAATCTTCAGGTGCTGGTCCAGTTGCCCCTATTTCTCTCTGGTTCCCTGTCACATAGAACATTGTTTTCTCATATTTGACTTTCTGTCCATAAACCCTCTTTCAGGTTAATTATGTTTCCAATACAGAGCATCTCGATGGATCCTATCTCCTGATCTACTCTGCCTGTGTTTCTTTTTGTTAGTATATTGAGGCCATCTATGTTAGAGATTACAACCAACCTTCTCTGCCTCATTTCTGCTATGCTATTTTCCTGCCATTGGTTGTCTACTTTTCTCTTTCATTCCACTGTCTTGCCCATTGATTGAGGCCTCTCTGCCACTGTTCCTGAAATCCTGGTATTTTTTTTCTCTCTCTCTAGGATGTCCTTCAGTATTTTTTGTAGGGTTGGATTGGTGGTCACAAATTCCCCCAGTTCCTCTTTGTCATGGAAGCATCTGGTTTCTCCATTAATTTCTAGAGACAGTTTTGCAGGGTACATCAATCTGGGATGGAGGTTATTTTCTTTCAGGGCTTGGATTACTTTGCTCCAAGCTCTTCTTGATTTGATGGTCTGTGTTCAGAAGTCTGCTGTGATTTTGATGGGTTTTCCTTTATAGGTGATCTGTTTCTTTTCTCTGAAAGCTTTTAATATTTTGTTCTTATATTGAATTTCTGGCATCTTGATTATTATGTGTCTGGGTGTAGCTCTGTTTTGGTTGTAGGTGGCTGGAGTTCTGTATGCCACATACATCTGAATATCATTTCCTTTTCTTATGCTTGGGAAGTTTTCCTTAATTATTTCTGTGAATAGCCTTTGTAATTCCTTTGTTTTGACTCCTGCGTCTTTATTCACACTTTATATTCTTAGGTTATAGATCCTCTTGTTGTGTACTAGTCTTTGCATTGTTACTGCCGGTTTCCTTGTTATTGTTAAGAGATCTTTCCTTCATGATCACACATCACAAACCTGTCTTCAAGTTTTTATAGTCTATCCTTAGTTTCTTTCAAGCAGTTTTGCCAGCTTTCCATGGAGTTTTTAGTTTCCTGGTAATCTCTTTGAATCTGCTTCATGTATTCTAGGTCTTCTTGAGAGGTGCTTAGCATTTCTTTCATTAATCTACTTATATCTTGCTTAACTTGAATTAATATTTCAGTTTTGAGCTTGTCTACAAGGTCCTGAAGATATCTCTTTATGTCCACTGATGCCATTTGATGTTGCATGTTTGCTGCCCTCAATCTCTTTTGTAGTTACCTCTCCTGGATCTATATTCTCAGGATTGGGGGCTGGGGGCTTTTTCTTATTTCCTTCTCTTGTCATGTTTTTGGTTTCTTCCATACAAGTGTATAGTGTAGTTCGCAGCCCCTTTCCTTGTTGGTTACCGCTCCTCTGAAACGTGCTGGCTAGGGGTTTCTGACCTCTCCATTTTGCTGTTAGTCACTGTGGTGCAAGCAGGGACAGTGTATGCTGGCCCCTCCCCTCCGGGCAAGTCAACCTTTGGGGACCTTCACTGCATTACTGAGGGAGTGAGTGGGACCCAAAATGTGCAGTGCACCCTATGGGAGTGAAAGGGGAGGAACTGTCTAAAAAAGGAAGGCAGAGGATATTGTTAATAGTGTATCTTGATATAAAATCTACATTTTTCTCACCACTCTGTTTAGATGGATTATATTCTGTTCCAGTTTGTATACTTGCACTAGATATGAGGGCACAGACAGCTATCCCAAAAATAGCAGGATATATTATGGTAATCATCCTTAATTTCCTATTAACTTAATCTGAAATGCTGTATAACTTATGCTGTCTTATTATGACTGATCTTATTTGAATCTGGTTTGTTAGATTGCTGTTTTATATTGGCTGATTTTATTCAAATCTCTTATGATTGATAGTATCAAGTCTGAGAGTAAAGGCAACTACACTGAAGATGACAAGATTCACTAGGATACCCACTTTGGTTTGGTTATTACCTGCTTTTGAAGTCTTATAATGTCTCCAATGCTTTGTTTTTATTAATATTGTTATATACCACTGAGACATCATAGTAACCATTGTAGATCACCTTGTATTGTGGTTTTATGACTTTTTCATTTCATGTTTTTCTAGGAATTTGTTTTGTTTTGTCCTGCTTTGTTTTGTTTTTCCCTCTAATACAGAAAGGATAGCTAGCTATAGATGTAGAGACTCATGCATGTGTAGAACCTATAAACAGTTTATGAGAACCAATTATATAATGCATGATGAAATGAACAACTACTTTGAAGAAAAAGAGACACTACAGTACCCAGTAATGATTCTGTAGCATCATGATGTGAAATCCAGCAATACTATCATTCTTTGTTCAGAGTGATATTAGCCAGTTTGCTTTGTTTAAGTTCAACATACATGAATGCATGAACAGCTACTTTGAAGAGAATGAGAGACACTATGACAGCCATTGTTGGCGTCCCTATTTTCTGTTCTTAAAGACCTAAAATGCCTTCCTCATCCTGTTTAGATCAGAGCTATACTATGTATCATGTGAATTCTCTGTATGTGAAGATATGGACAACTATTTGGAAGAAAACAAGAGACAATATGATAGATAGTGAAGATCTCTGATTGTCTTGCTTTGAAATTTATGTCTCTTACATTGCTTTCTTGTGTTCTGTTTTGTTGTGTTTAATTTTACCCTTTTTAAATATATATATATTACACACCACCAAGGCCTAAAGGAGTTGGGGCACTTATCAATGAACTCCTGTGTATCCTTGGTTGAAAGCTCCTTCTGAGAACTATTAATATGTGACACTTCTCTGACAGCCAGAGAAAGCACTGAGGCAGACCAGTAGGTGTTTACAGTTGGAAACCATGTGATGGGCAACAATTTGTTGAATCTTCAGGGGATGTGGGCAGAGTGCCAACAGCATCTCTTACGTGACTTGATGTGTCTTCTTCTCACATAAAGAAGTAAATAGTTTCCCATATAGAGTACTGTCTTAATTACTTTTTTCTCATTGCTGAGACAAAATTCTTGACACTCAAAATGAAGAAAGCAAAGGTTTATGTAGCTCACAGTTTGTGGAGGTATCAGCCCATACTTGACTGGTTCCAAGGCAGTGTGACACATGGCAGAGGGCAACAGTTTGTGCAGGCTGGAAGACAGCAAAAGCAACAAAAGCAAAAAGGAAAGAGTGTAAAAAGATTTCCTATCCCTTGTACTGTATCTAGGCCATGCCTACCCTACGGTGGGTGTAGCACTCATATTCATAATCCCAGCATTGGACCATGAATCAATCACAAACTCCAGAAACCTGCCCCCATGACTGCATGAAGTTTTGGGGGGACATACAGACACAAATCATAACATTCCACCCCTGGCCCCCCCAAAGACTCATGCACACCTTTTATGTAAAAGGCATTTAGGCCATCTCTAAGAGTTATCAAATTCCTAAGAGTTTCAGCATTGCTGAAAAGTCAAAACCCCAAATCACCACTGAGATATAAGGAAAACTCTTAGCTATTAGCCCCTGTATAAATGAAAAAAAAGTTAAACACTTCCAGCATTCAATGGCACTATATAAACATTCCCATTTCAAAAGGTACAAACAGGGGAATATAAATAAATGGCACTAAAACAAGTCTAAAATCCAGCAGGGAAAGCTTTAAGTCCTGCAGTTCCATGTGAAACATCCAAAACAATTTGTGGTAAATTGTGAGCCCCAAAAGGCTTGCAAGACTCTGCCCTTATGGCATTTCTGGTGGTTGTAGCTAGCAGGGCTTCTCCCTTAAGCATGCTCTACTCAATTCTTATAGCTTTTCTTAGGTGATCCACGTTCCTGGCTTTTCCAAAATTCTGGTGTCTCCACTATGCCTTTGGATTCACCCTCACAGCTTCACACACTGCCTTCTCAGGAGCATACTGTCTGGGCTCCCAAGCCTCCCTCTGAAATCTGAGTGGAAGCTGTTTTAACGTCAGAACTCTTGCATTCTGCATGCACCTAAAGCCACTGCCATATGAATGATGCCAGTGTCTTCTGCCAACTGGACCAGTAGCCAGGCTTTCTTCTCTCTTGGCTATGAGGGTCAAGTGTCCGGATCACTGAAGACTCTGAACTTCATTCTGAGGAAGACTTTATCTATGCTTGGGCCATTCTGGAACCTGGTGCAACCACAGCCACCATTCTGGAACATAGTATGGCTGCTGCCATTCTGGAACATGGTTCTCTGTGGCTTTTGCCTCAAAGCAAAGTCTTTCACATTTGCAGTTTTGAGGCTTTGAAGGGTGAAGTCTTGCTCTTCTTGTGATGCCCTGATGCCATGTTTTCCATTCTCGTATGTCTTCTCAACAACTGAGATTTCCTCAATTCTATTTTTGCAATCAACGGATTTATTGGATTTTCCTTTCTGGCCAAACTCACAATGTTTTAAATTATCCTGCTGGGCTCTTTGCTTTTGATTTGCTAGCTAAAACCCCCAACAATAGCCATGCCACAGCCTCAATATACACCTACCTTGAAATTTCTTCAACAAGATTAATTAGTCCACAGCCCTTAATTTTATGCTCAGGCAAAGTCTCTGGATATGAGCAAAATATAAATTTTCTGCCAAGCCATAACACCCAATATCTGGAGTCCAACAACTAATCTTTACTGGCATGGTTTCTATCAGCTTTCTAGTATTTGAGCTTTGATCAGAATATCCCATCCAGAATAGCCTAAAGTGTTCCAGTGCTACTCTTTCAGGGGGTACCAAACACTTTTTTAAAATTTTATTTAAGGAGAAAATAAAGCAAAACAGAAAAAAGGGTAGAAATAATGCAAAATTTCAAAAAAAATAAACACTAAGAAATCAACAGTTGATAAATTATGTATTGACAACTTAGAAATAGTTGTTGAAGTTACTAATTAAAGCATACAGAATGCACATTCAAACAGTGAGACTGTTAACAGTTCTGCTCAATGATCTAACAAAAACAGTAATATGGTAACCTATCTTACACACTTAAAAATACATGCAGTTATATCCTTTGGAGCACTTTCATTTCCTCTCTTTTTTACAGCAGCAATTACACATTTTGGGTTATTACTCCTATATTTGTTATTACTTTTTACACTAGAGATACAAAGTGATATTTATAAATATGATTCTTATTTATTTAACTAATGAGGATAGTCTCAAGTTGTCTCCATTTACTTATAAAGGCCTCAAGACCATCCTTTTTAATAGCAGAGTAATATTCCATTATAATGGTTAGTTAATATTCCATTATATAGAAATATCACATCTTTTTCATCCACTCTGTGGTTGATGGGCATCTTGGTTGTTTCCAACATTTAGCTCTTAAAAATTGTGCTGCTATAAACATGAATGCACATATGTCATTCTGATATGAACTTTTCAGTTTTTCTGGGAAAATACCCAGGAGGGAATAGCTGAGTTGAATGGAGTTTCCAATCCTAGTCTTCTGAGAATTCTCCACACTGATTTCTATAATGGCTGCACCAGTCTACACTCTCACCAACAGTGGGGCAGTGTTCCTTTTTCCACACAGCCTTGCCAACATTTGTTATGAATTGATTTCTTGATGGAAGCTATTCTTTCTGGAGTGAGATGAAATCTCAAAGTTGTTTTACTTTGCATTTGTCAAATGACCAGTGATGATGAACATTTATTCATGTATTTATTTGGCATTTGTATATCTTCATCTGAGAACTATGTGTTCATCTCAGATGCCCATTTTTGGAGAGGGTCTTTGAATTTGGAGGGCTTGATGTTTTTCAATTCTTTATATGTTCTTGATATGAGTCCTTTCTCTGAGAGGTTGCTGGCTAAAATTCTTTCCCATCCTGTGGGTTTTCTTTTCACTCTGTTGGTGATTTCTTTTGCAGTGCAAAAACTTTTCAATAATATGAGATCCCAGTTCTTGATTTTCTGAAGTGTTTCCCATGCAGTTTGCATTTTGTTCATGAATTCTCTGACTATGTCTCCAAGACTTCCACCTACCTTATCTTCCAGTATATTTAGTGTTTCTGTTTTAATGTTGAGGTCTTTGATCTATTTAGACTTTAGTTTTGTGTAGGGTGATAGGCATGGATCTAGTTTCAGTCTTTTGCATGTGGAGAACCAACTTTTCAACACCATTTATTAAAGAAGCTATCCTTCTTCCAGTGAAGCACCTTTGTCATATGTCAGGTGGCTGACTATCTTTGTACCTATATTTGTATCTTCTAATCTGTTCCATTGATCCTCAGGTCTATTTCTTTGCCAGTACCATGCTAATTTTATCACTGTGGCCTTGTAGCACAGTTTCAAATCAGTAACTGCCTCCTGCCTTGTCTTTATTACCCAGAATTGCCTTTCCTATTCTAGGTTTCTTTTGGTTCCAAAAGACTTTTAGAAATGTTTTCTCTAGATCTGTGAGGTATGTCAATTGTATTTTTGATTGAGATTGCATTAAATCTGTATAACAGCTTTGGGAGTATGGCCATTTTCACAATGTTTGTTCTTCCTAGCCAAGAGCAAGGAATATCCTTCCATTTTCTAATATCCTCTTCAATCTCCTTTTTTAGCATACTATAACTTTCAACATATAGGTCTTTTATATTTTTGGTTAAGTTGATTTCCAAGTATTTCATTTTTTAAGATGTTATTGTGAAGGGCGATATTTCCATAATTTCTCTCAGTTAGTTTTTTGTTTGTATAAAGGAATGCTATTTATTTTTGAGTTTTGACTTTGTGTCCAGCCACACTGATGAATTTGTTTAATACCTCTAGTAGTCTTATAATGGAGTTTTTTGGGTCTTCTATATAGAATATCATATCATCTGCAAATAGTAATAATTTAGCTTCTTCCCTTTCTATCTTTATGCCCTTTGTTTCTCTCTCTTGTCTGATTGCTTTGGCTAATACTTCCAGAAATATAGCATATAGGAATGGTGATAGTGCACATTCTTGTTTTGTTCCTGATTTTAAAGTGAAAACTTTCAGTTTTCATCCATTTAGTATAATGTTGGCAGTTGGTTTGTCTTTGATGGCCTTTATAAGGTTGAGGTAGACACCATGTATTTCAAGTTTCTGAAGGGTTTTTACCATGAACATGTGTTGGACTTTATTGAAAGCTTTTTCTACATCTATTGAGATGACCATGTGGTTTTTGTTTTTGATTCTGTTGATGTGGTGTATTACATTTATTGATTTGCATATGTTAAAATGTCCCTGCATTCCTGGAATAAACCTCACTTGGTCGTGATGTATAATCTTCTTGATGATTTGCTGCACTCTATTTGCCAGTATATTATTGAGAATCTTTGCATCAACGTTCATTAGTGAGATTGGCCTATAGTTCTCCTTTTTGGTTGGGGCTTTTTCTGGTTTTGGTATCAGACTAATACTTGCCTCCAGGAATGATTTAGGGAGGATTGCTTTCTTTCAAATTCATTGAAGAGTTTAAGGAGAATTGCAATCAAATCTTCTCTAAATTTCTTGTAGAATTCAGCCATGAATCCAACAGGAACTGGGCTTTTCTTTGTTGGCAAGTTTTTAATTACATTTTCAATTTCAATAGCTGATATTGGGTTATTCAAAATTGCTATCTTCTTGGTTGAGTTTTGGTAGTTCATATGTTTCTAGAAATCTGTCCATTTTCACTTGTTTTCCATTCTATGAGAGTATAGGTTTTCAAAGTAGGTATTTATGATCATTTGAATTTCCATGGGATCCGTAGTAATGTCCCTCTTTTCCAGTACTTATTGCATGAATTTGGGTTTTGGGGGGTTTTTTTCTTGATAAGGTTAGCTAGAGGTTTTTCAATTTTGTTTATTCTCTCAAAAAACCAACATTTTCATTCATTAGTTCTTTGTATTATTTTTTTAGTTTCAATTGCATTGACTTCTGTTCTAATCATTATTATTTCCTCTCTTCTATGAGCTTTGGGTTTAACTGGCTCTTCTTTTTCTAGAAGCTTGAGATGAAGCATTAAGTTGTTTATTTGTGCTTGTTCTGTTTTGTTGATATGACAATTTGTTGCTATATATTTCCCTCTTAAAGCCACTTCTATTGCATCCCACAGATTACAATATGTTGTTTCTGCATTTTCATGGAATTGTAGATATTGCTTTATTTCTTCTTTAATTTCCTCTGTAGCCCACTGGTTATTCAAAAGGTTATTATTTAATTTCCATGTATTTCTGCAGGTTTTGCAATTGCTTTTGCCATTAATTTCCAATTTTAGTGTGCTATGGTCAGATAGTATGCATGGGATAATTTCAATACCTTTGCATTTACTTAAGAATGTTTGATGGGATAATATATGGTCTGTTTTGGAGAATGCCCTATGCACAGCTAAGAATGTGTATTCTGATGTGGTTGGATGGAACACTCTGAAAACATCTAGTAAGTCCAATTACTCACAGGTATGATTCAGTTCTGTTGTTTCTTTGCTGACATTTTGTCTAGTTGATCTATCTGTTTGTGACAATGGGCTGTTAAGATTCCCTGTAATAACTGTGTTCTTGTATATTTAGTTTTTCATATCCATTAGTATCTGTCTTATATACTTGGGTGCTCCTGTGTTTGGTGCATATATATTTATAATTGTTAGTTCTTCCCCTTGAATTTTTCCACTTATGAGTATATACTGACCTCCCTTGTCTCTTTTAATCATTTTAGGTTGGAACTTCACATTGTCTGCAAATAGAATAGTTACCCCTGCTTTTTTATCTGGGTTCCTGTTGCATGCAATACTGTTTTCCATCCTTTGACTTTAATCTATGAGTTTCCTTTTGGGTCACATGTGTTTCTTGTGTACAGCATATTGTAGGATCATGTTTCTTGATTCATTCTGTCAACCTATTTCTTTTGGTAGTTGAATTGAGGCCACTTACATTGATGAATATCACTGATATCCATGGCTCAACTTTGCCATGTTATGTTCCAGTTGTTTGCTTTCTGCTTTTCTCCCTTATTTAATTGCTTGTCCTACCTGGTGGTTTCTTTCTGTTGTTCTGAGGATTGTGGTCATTTTTATCTCTTTCTAGTATGTCTTTCAATACTCTTTCTAGGGCTGGTTTGGTGGACGTGAATTTCTTCAGTTGTTCTTTGTCATGAAAGTATCTTGTTTCTCCATTATATTTGAATGAAAGTTTTGCTGGAAACATCAGTCTGGGTTGAAGGCTATTTTCTTTCATGGCTAGAAATATCTCACTCCAAGCTCATCTTGACTTGAGGATTTGTGCTAAAAAATCTGCTGTGATTCTTTTTTTTATTTAAAGAGAAAAAAAACCAACCAGACAAAACATAAAAATGGTAGCAACAATACAGAATTCCAAATGGAAAAAAATAAAAGAACAAAACAAACAAACAAAAACCCAAAACAACAACAACAACAAAAAATCACTAAGAAATTGCCACTTGATACATTACATACTCTCCTCATTGGAAATAGTTTTTCAAGTCACAAAATTAAAGCATACAAAGTAGACATTCAAACAGTGAGAATGTTTTTATTTTAAAGAGAATAAAATAAAGCAGGGCACAACAGAGCAGAGCAGAACAGGACAACATAGGCAACACAGTACTTTACATTAAAACAACCAAACATTAAGAGTAGCTATCACAATATCTTTCTCTGCTATAGTTGAGCATAGTTTCAAATACAATAATATCAAACATAACAAAATAGTATAAAACCATTCAAAGAGTGAAAGAATTACAGGGCATTCTGAACCGAATAACAGAGAATGATCAATGGGTACTATAATATCTCATTTTTGACAAAAAAATTGTGTTTACACTATCACACATATTCAAATCCCAACAAGACACAATGTGATAGATAGAACCAATGGTAGTAGAAGAATAGAAGCATGGTAGGACTTCTAAGAAGGACAACATTAAATCAGCAATAGCTGTCATAATGTTTAAACAGTAAGAATGTTAACAGTTCTACTCAACAACTAACAAAAACAGTAATATGGTTCTGCTGTGATTCTAATGGGCTTTCCTTGATAAGTGAGTTGTGTCTTTTTTCTAACAGCGTTTAGTATTCTGTTTTTATGCTGTATGTCTGAGATCTTAATTATTATGTGTCTGGGTGTAGATTTATGTTGGTTGTGACTGTTTGGTATTCTATATGTCTCACTTATCGGCATATCAGATTTTTTCCATGTTTGGGAAATTTTCTGCTGTTATTTCTGTGAATAGTTTAGTTATGTTGTTTGCATTGACTCCAGTGTCTTCACTAATGCCTATTAATCTTATATTGTTGCTCTTGGCATCATCTTAAAGTTTCTGGCTTGTCATTTCATGCTGCTTTGTTATTTTTAAAAGTTCTATCCTTGGATGTCTCTTTCAGTTTGCTTCATGAATTCTGCTTGTTTTCTATATTGTTCATTTAAGGTTTCAATCAATTTCCCATGCTCCTGTACTTTTTTCTCTATTTCTTCTTTAGCTGTCCTCAGCAACTCCTTTACTAAGGTTGTTATTTCTATCTTTACATGGGAGAGTACTTCTAATATGATTTCCTGTATGGCCTCATGGAGTTGTTTTTTTATTTTATTCACTATCTTTTCAGAGATTTCCAGTGTGTTACTTTTGGAGTCTTCTCTTTCAATGTCTCCTGTACTTGCTTCTGGTGGACTAGATGCTTGAGATTGCATTTTGCTTTTTTATTTTGCCATTTTCCCCTTTCGTGTTAGTGTTTGGTCTTTCAGACCTGCTAGTGTCAACTGCTTGTAGTGTGTATCTTGGGGTCCTACTGTAAGGTTGATGTTTGTCCAATTGCTGGGTCTCACAATGAATAGGTTGGCCAGTCACCTGACCTCCCCCTGCAGGGCCTTTTGGGTGAGTCCTATATTCTTCCTAGGTTGACAAGCCTAAGAGTACTGATGGAAATCAACCAGTAGTTCCTGCTGCTTCAGGTTCTTCAGAATCACCAGATCTCCCTGTTTATAGTGTTTGTCTCAGTTGTGACCCTACTATATCTCTGGGTGTCCCATAGGCCCCCTAATTTTCTCCAGGTTGAGGGAGGCCTTATTGGCACATTCCTCAACCTACCTGATATTCTCTGTGTGGAGGAAGGACTCATCCACCCATTTGCCAAGCTCACCTATGACCTACTTTGCTATTGCACCCACTGAAGGTGGCAAACTCTATTCCTATTTTAGGGGCAAACTCACCTCACTGATGGAAGCTTGCTGAGTTCTTCTGTTTGGATGAGGGGTTACTGAGTCTCCCCTCCATACTGTATGGTAAATCCACTGCAGTCCAAGGTTCTGGGGGGAAGTGTGGGAGCTGAAGATCAAAAGCAATACTAGGTCCAGGAGGTGGGGGGTCTGCAATGGCAGTGGTGGGACTGTGAGCCAGGTGTTGCGGGCTGGAGTTCCTAGGTCCTGAGTTGGGTGGCCAGGACTGCAGGGACATGGGAGGGGCCTGAGTCTGGCCTGCCACCGCACACAGTGTTCAATCAATGCCCAAATTAATAAAATAAAATAGAAGCTAAGAAATTGTTTGCTGCAATGAAAGTAAATAACACATAAACAATTGTATATATAGTTTACATTAAAAGAGATAGAATGATTACTTCTGAGGAAATGGATATGGCAGGAGTTACATAAGAAAAATTGGATGAATATTGTACAACTAGATCATTAATTTACTATATGCATGCATACCATTGATAGAAAAAAATATCTTGGTTGGTGTCTTGGTTCATTTTCTCTCATTGTTGAAACAAAATACCCAACACCCAAAGTTAAAAGACAAAAGGTTTATTTAGCTCAGAGTTTGTGGAGGTTTCAGTCCATAATCAGCTGGCTCCAAGGCAGGGTGGTGTGGCAGAGGGGCAACAGTTCATGGTTTCAGAAGACAGCAAAATCAACAAGAGCAAAAAATGGGGCGAACAAGCCTCTTTTCCTCACTTACGTTGTATGCAGGCTACTCATATGCCCTATGCAGGCTTAGCACTCACACTCTCTTTGTGCCCTCCTCTTACATAGGCTCAGAATGTTTACAAAGTGAGGATCCTGGCCCCCTGCTGAATCACTCAGTTAAACCTCTAAATTTCTCAAGTTGATACAATTAATCAACCATTAAAACATTCTGGGGCACAAACAACCACCATAGGGCATGTCCTATACACCCTAGGATATAGAACTGCTGAGTCATTTAGTTAAGCTTCTATGACACAATGACACAATGACACAATGTATCAACAATTGCAATTGGAAATCATATATATATATATGTTAGCTGCCAAAAATTCTGACTTCTACTATAATCCTATGAATTGAATCTAGAGCAAGACATTAAACCTTTAAGTATGTTTTTAATACTGTACAAAGATTTTTGGGGTGATTATCCTTCTAATTGCTATATTAATAATCAAACTCTTGTTCATGTTAAGAAAATAAGAATGTCATCAAAAAATTGAAATCTCATCAGTTTTTGATGACACAATATAGCTAAGACCTCATCGATTTTTGATGACAAAATTATGGTTAGATTTTTTTTCTTTTTTTATCAATACATTTTAAACTGGCAATTATTCTTTATCTATCTATTTACCTGCAAAACACCTTCAAAGTATCCACCGCTATTGCTAGAAGTTGTTGTGTCTACTGACTACATCCTTCTCATGCCTGTCAAAACAGGCCCTGTGTTTCCTCCACTATGGCCTCCTAATGTTGTCTTCATGGTTGTGATGACTGATACATTATCTCCACTTGAGAAGTCTAGAAGCTTAACTAAATAACTGGACAGTTCTACATCTTGGGGTGTAGAGGGCTTGCCTTGCTGCTCTAGAATGTTGTTCACTGTGTCAACTTGAGAAGTTTAAAATTTTAACTAAGTGACTCAGCAGGGGCCAGGGTCCTCACTTCGTAAACATCATGAGCTTGTGCAAGAGGAGGTTACGGAGATGGTGTGAGTACTACACCCACCTGTGAGCAGGTAGCCTGCATAAAATATAAGGGAGGAAAAGAGGCTTGTTTTCCCCTCCTTTTGCTTTTGTTGCTTTTACTGTCTTCTGCTGCTTTGAACTGTTGCCCTTGTGGCATGCCACTCTGCCTTGGAGTCAGCTCCAATTTGTGGACTGAAATTTCCACAGATTGTAAGCTAAATAAACCTTTCTCTTTTTAATTTGGCTTTCAGGTATTTTGTCCTAGGAATGAGAGAAAAATAACTAAGACAATGGTGTTTGGGGTTGACACCAGTGGTCTTTGAGAAATGACTGCACTACTGCACACATCTGTTCTCCATTGGTGACCAGTGTTAAAGCACCAGTTTGGACCTGGGGGAAGGAAGTTTTTCTCTTTTCTTGTGTAATCACTTCTTTGAAGTACTCCTAAAACTATCTCCTCTTGGAGCCCCTGGGCTCAATTTGATATCCAAGTTTTTCTACCTTTTCCCTTTATGTGACTGAGATACATTCCCTGTCCCTTCCTAACCTATGGTCAACACCCTTCTATGGGCCCCAAGGATTCTCCATGCTTTGGAGAAATTGCTAAACTGCTTATTTAGTATAAGAGAGTAGGTTCATATTCCCACCTCCTATTACCCTTCTGCTGTAGTGAGACTCTTTCCTTTCATCTCACAGATAAAGAGCTTACCAAAGTGTTCTGTTGTCTCCAAGAACTGACTGCCCCATAGGTAATCCACAGTGTCTACCAT
Organism: Dolichotis patagonum; assembly: GCA_004027295.1. Classification (NCBI taxonomy): domain Eukaryota; kingdom Metazoa; phylum Chordata; class Mammalia; order Rodentia; family Caviidae; genus Dolichotis; species Dolichotis patagonum. The sequence goes on from PVJX010029990.1 coordinate 20,605, forward strand.
AGAAGTGTTTGTGCATTTTTTAATAATGGTTTGTTCAAAATAAAAACACAATTAAACTTTGAAAACCAACCACATTTTCCATTTTTGCCACTCTGTTACAAACACAGTTTCAAGCAAACTCAACATAATATAATAAAAAATAGTAATGGCAGTGCCTTGAATATCTGACTTTCTATTTCACAGACAGAAATTATATATAACTGGGCCTGGGATGTACCTCAGCAATACAGTGCCTGCCTGGCAAGCATGAGGTCCTGAGTTTGCTTTCCAGTACAAAAAAAACAGAAAACAAAAGAAAAGAAAAAAAGAAATGATATAGAACTTCACTAACAATATATAACCCAGGATAAAGACCTTACCACAATTTAGGGGCCATTGACTCAGTTCCCACCAATCTGATTCCTAACTTGCTCTCTATTATGGGATTCATCTGAGCCTGCCTCACTCTGCTTATCATAATTCAAAGAGGTAATAGAAGACCACCATTTAATCTTCTTAGATATGGATTCACCTTTCAGTGGCAACTTTATCATCTCCACATCTTACCTGCCTCTAATTTTGTATTTCTCATTGTACCACAAACCTATTTCTAAGACTGCAAAGATGATCCAAAAAATGTCAGATATTTGGGAAGAATTATTTCCTTAAATGATTACTAACCAATACCAAAAGTTGAAACATGATCTTGTTTGTATAGTTCTGACTCAACAGCGACATATAAAGTGTTAAAAGATCTGCCAAGCACTCTGGTTTAGTAGAAAGTTAAATTGGGAGTCAGAAGACTCATTCTCTACTGTCAGTTCTGTCACTGAATATCCATGTGACTCAAGACATGAATATTTAAATGTTTCAGTACTCAACTGTACATATATGAAAAGGGGGATATGAGTAGGTAGATTAGTAAATTTACAATTCCTTTTCAGAAAAAAAATCATAAAATTATTTAGAAATTACATTTCAAAGAAATAAATCCTTTCTGGTAACAAAAATATTAATATCAGTGTCCTGATAATGAAAGTCACATTGACTAGATTGTCTCAATGAGTCTGGAAGCAGGATGTGGTTTCTAGGATAGTGTCATGGTTTATGTCAGTGCCCCTCCCAGCCTCATGCAATCATGGACATGGCCGAAACTAGCGCAGTTTGTTCATTGTCTAGCACTCAGGTTGGTGGTGTGTGGCTGCCCATGAGTGGAACCAGAATAGAGTGTAATGGCAGGAGGAAGGCATGTCTCTCTCTTGCATGGTTCTTTGCCATCTGCAGTTGCCATGAATGGCTGCTCTGCTAAACTGTGCTTCCTTGCAGCCAATTGAGTATGGACTAAAACCCTCAAGAATGGTAATAAATAAACCTTTCCTTCCTTCATTTTGGGTATCAAATAGTTTTTCAACAATGAGAGAAAAGTAAAGGAAGTCCCAGTGAGGAGCAGCCTGAGCATCCATTAGTTGGATTGGGAAACACTGAATGTTATCTTTTCTAAATGACTCAAATCCTACATAGGATCATGATTTCTCCTCTTTTTCTTCTTTTTTGTCTTCTACCATACAACTTAACAAGTCATCAAACAAGGGTCACTCAGAGTTAGCCATGCTGGCATCCAGGACTGAGAATCCCTAGGACCTGTGGCCTAGAAAACTCAGGACAAAACACTGGAAGTATATGAATGCCATATGATTTCACTTTATCTGCTAATGACAATTATGGATTTTTGTCCTATGAAAGCAGAAAATACTGATATTTGAGGTTAGGGTGAAAGAAAGGGACTATTGGGACCTCTGGATGCAGAACAAGACAGTGGTAGATCCTGGATTCAAATTCATAACTTCTTAA
>PVJX010029991.1:0-22436 GCA_004027295.1 Dolichotis patagonum
GGCCAAGCAGGCCCAGGCCCAGGCCCAGTCTTTTGTCTCCTCATTGAGTACAGAGTAGATAGTCAGGAAATGCTTGTTTTTCTTTACATATGGTACCATCATGGGACAAGAATATCAAAGTCATCTGTCTGTCTGTTTCCTCCATACTTGGTCTATGCTATAGTATGCTACACATGCTTTTGCATAGGACCCTAGATTATCTGTAGGAGCTTGATTGTAAAAATACCAATGCACCGTTGTTATGTAGCAATGACACGAGCAGACCCTACCCAGAATGAGGTTTCTGCTCCGTCTTCCTGCATGGTCGCTTGTAGACCTTTGAAAACTACTGTTGCATGTGGGTCACTCATAGTAGCCATCAATTTTTTTTTTATCATTGCAAGCACATTTTTATTCATCTTCTGTCTGTCCACTTGAGAATTGATAATATATTCCTCATTGGCCACAAAGAAAATGAGAAAATGGGTTGCTATTATTTTACTGTCTATAGAAGAGAAATTATTATATCTTTCTTTTTATGGTGGAAATGCTCCAGAGAATTTCCATGTCAACTTCAGAGTTAATTTTTATGAAGATTACAAGCATTTGACTTTTATGAGAGAAAAGAAAATAATAGGAATTTTCAAAAAAATCTTGCAGCCTGACCTATTTTTCCTCCCCACAAATTATCTTTCTCATGAATTCCAAACTTTTTCTACATGATTCTTTTTGTACTTTCTTTAACCATCTGGCAGGCATTTGAGTTCCATTGAGCCAACTCTGAGTTTATGCTCATGGCTCCCAGGATGACTAGTTTATTTTCATTCTTTTCTGTTGGATCAGAGAACAAACCTAGCAAGAGTTCCATGCGTGGTTATTTTTGGAATCTGAAAACCTTTGAAGTATTCCTAGCAAGTAATCCGTAGCCATTCACTGAATACTACTGTGCACCTATCGTAGTACATTGGCTAGGTAGATTATGTCCTGTATGTTTGTGTGAATGCTTGTGTGCATGCAAGACTTGTTTGTTGGGTGGTAGAAAACAAGACATGAGATGTGTGCTAGTCCCTCTGGGCTACCACAGAATCTAGTGAAGAAGCCACATCACAGACCCACGTTGGAATTCTGTTCCTTTAACAACTGTATCATCTTGGGTAACCTGTTTTATAGTACCTCTGGGCTGTTAGGTGAAATGAAATAACAAATGAAAGTGTCTAGCACCATGCTAGGTATGGTCTAGGTGCTGAGTATCTGTATGCATATGTATACTTGTACACTTCTCTTATAAAAAAAATTACAGAAACAAAACTGACTGCATATAAAAAGTATAGCTTTATAAGTTACTGTGATTTAGACTCTAAAAACATAAAAAACCTCAATGTTTTCCAACATTTATGGGCATAAGCTTACTGTTTTTTTCCAGTCTATTGAATAGTAAATGGTATCTTAATGTTTTTAATTAGTATCTTCTTGGCTGCTGTTTATCTTCAGTATTTCTCATAAAGTAAAAATTCGTAGATACTAGTCATAGATGATTTGAAACCCCACTGCACAAGGATAATTAATTATTGTGCATATTTTGGTATGTTCTGACTCCTCTAATCTTTTTTCTCCTTGTTGTCTGTGGTGATATAGGTTGATGTCAAACCATATATATAGTTTTGCATTGATTTTTTTCGTTTAACTTTTTATCATAAGAATTTTCTGTGTCATTAAGTATTGCTTAAAAACATGATTGACAATGCCTGCTGACTGTTCTACTATATGGATGTCCCTAACGTAACATGAACATGGGTTGTTACAATTTTCTTTTTTTCTGTTATACCTAAGGATGTCTCCAGCTTCTTTGTGTATATGTACATTTTACTTATAAGCTATCTGGTTAATTCTTGAATGTGTTGCCCTTTGAGAAACATACACATTAAGTTTTCATGATGAAGTTTTGTGGGAAAGCTCTCTACACAGGTCGGCATAACTTCATAGCTGGTACTTTTGAATAGCATGCCTCTGACAGGTTAGAACCCCAGGCCCTAAGCTGAGATTCCACGAGGCACTCACCTCACTTCTTCTTTCTTTTGCAGTCCTATTGCTATAGGTATCGCTGTGCTGCTCGAAGCCAGAACACACCTGATAGCTCTGCATCGAATCTGGGATTCCGCTGTGCAGCCAACCGCCTGCCTACCACGGACTGACAGTCAAGAAGAGGCTTCCCAAATCCAAAACGTTATTTCTAACCAACACTTGGTTTCCCTCAGAACAATGAGCAATCTTGTGCAAACAAGTCCCACCCTGAGGTGGGATACATACCTGCCTAATGGCCAAAGGAACCGTCTTGCGAGACCAAATCGCTGACTTGTGTCAGTGCATGTGCTTTATTGTGTGGTGCATCTTTGGAGATCATCGCCATGTTTTACTTTTATGAACCTTTGAAGGAGGAGTGGGAAACTGGGGAACCTTGAACTAGGTGCTGCAGAGTCCTTGTGTTCTCCTCAGGCTCTGTAACTGGATTAGACGCTGGTCTAACCTGCCTTTGATAGTGAGGAGATGGACAACATCATCTTGAAGCTCTTTCTAACTTACAGATTCTGTGAGTGATATCAGATTCTATTGTGATTGCATAGTGAGAATTTATCACAGATTATTTTTTAGCTATTTTTTTCCATGTGTGAAGCTTGGATGTTACTAATCGTGTAAAGTGAAAGTTCTCTTACATATTACTTTTTAGAAAAGGGTATGGGGGGGTGAATCCTTTATATTCATATTGCACTTTGTTTTTCCAAGGAAATCAGTGTCTTTTACATTGTTATGATGAATCCCACATGGGCCACTGCTGGTATGCTAAAGTTCGGAGCTCTGAACAGAACAGGAATGTCTGTGGGGTGACTCTATTGTGCTTTATCTTTTAACATTAAGTGCCTTTGGCTCAGAGGGGTAGTTAGAAGCCCTATTATCCTCTTTCCCCAAAGCCTTCTGTGACTGTGAAATGTGTACTAAATGGGGAAACCTGTTTAATCTAGGTATAGAAGAAAAGAAATGAAGACTGTAAATTAACTGTATTCAGGGTACCCAGTATTTTGTAATAGAGAAGTAGGAAATGTTGGCTAAGGAATATCAGATACTTTGAATCATGCACTATGTCAAATAAATGGTATCTCTAAGATGAACTTCACTTTCATTGGTTTCTTTTCTTTGTTCCCTCCTTTATGTTTTCTTTTAAAGAAATGACTTTGTGATATTTTTGGATTTGGTCTGCTAGAAAACCTTCATCTCTTTTAGCTTTTTCTGAGTAGAATTATGTTAGGACCTTGGTTCTTGCCAGAATAGATAATGCAAAATCAAGGATGTGGCTGTACAACTTGGCAGCTGGTTCATTTTTAGAGGGATGGCTTACTCCCTAAGACTCCTTTTGTTGGGATCTAACCAGATTCCGTATTTCCAGGGATCTTTCAGCCATTTCTAACACATCGTTTGAAGGAAATGCTTGCACGTAAGTCAAGTAGTATTTATCAGTGTTTAATCAACACTTGGTTGCTACTTGTGTCCATCACCTCTAACGTATTAAAACATTTGTCTTAAAGAACAATTGTATCACTGCATGTTTAGCCTCATTTTTTGGTCAGTCATTTTGTAGAAATAAAATATTTCTATACAAACTGCCACCTGCAGATGATTAATCCCAAACAAAATGAACAACAGACATTTGTAGGAAGTAGCTAATGTAGGAAATAAGGTATTTTACAATTAGCATTACTTCAGTACAGTTTTTGTTTATTGTTACCTCCCACCTGTGCATCTTTCTTACATACGCTATGTATATTTTGACTTTTTGTCTTGTTAATTAGTGTTATATAGCATAAACACTTGTGTATTTTGAGGCATCATTATTAGAATTACATTTTTAGCAGCAGCATAATATTGCAGAACATCTAAACTGTATCCTAAGGAGCTCTTCATTTAGTCATCACACAGCTAGGTTACCAGTTAATACTACAGAGAGCAACAGCCCTTACACTTTATAATGTTGTATATTGGTATATGAGCAGATCAACTAAATGGCAGTGTAATAACTTTGGTTCCAGTGCCATAGATGTAGTCCTGAAAAACCTCATGATTTGCAAAACTATATGCACACACACACACACACACACAGAGTAGGGACTCCCTTATTTCTGAAGGTCAACTTACACTGCTAATGGTTTCTTTTAAATGTCAAGAAGTTTGTTTCTTTTAATTGTATTTCTACCACATATGATCCTGCATACGTTCCACATTCCACAGTCTACTGTCCTCCACTTTGTTTACTTACCACTTAGGAGTTATTTTTACTAAAGAAGCACTGTAGCAGAAGACAGCATTTGGTGGATGTGCCAGTTCTAGCACTGAACCCTTTTTTTCCTCTTCAGTGCCTTGTATTGGATTAGTTTCTAACGCTCATTTCTAGCCTCCTTTGAAGCATGGAGAGGATTTGCGGTTTGTTGTAGCCTGTTTTAGTCCTGAATCCTGGATAGTCTTGCTTTCATTTCAAGTTTGTACATGTTGGTTGAGTGAGAAGCAGGCATAGCTTCTTTCTTAAAGCCTTATAAACATGATTAGAAGAGGTGGGCCCTGGGCATGGTGGCACGTGCCTATAATGCCAGCTACGTAGGAGGCTGAGGCAGGAGGATCAGAAGTTTTAGGACTGCCTGTGCAACTTAGACCCTGTCTTAAAATTTAAACATAAAGAAGGGGGATGTTAGTGATGCAGCTCAGTGGTAGAGCACCTCTGGTTTTAATCCTCAATACCAGAAAAAAAAGAGAATGACTTTTCTTAGAAAACAGCAAATTTAATAGATGCCTTGAACTCTGCATGGTTAAGTCTGCAAGTTAAAATGGAACTCAGGACTTCCTCAGTGTATAATTTCCCCCTTCCTCTCCCCCACCCTTTCTGGACAAAGCACTTCAGTTGTCCATGTGACCTTTCAGGAAAAACAAGAAATGGAAAGTACCATTTTAGTGAGTGTTGGCTGAGGCAGAGGTGTGGTGGGGTGGTGGCTCCGAAAGCAGAGTGATGACAGTCATCCATTTTTCGGGGACTATCTTCAGTGATAACTCTTATTGACATAAAATGTGGTTCATCAAACAGAGTTCTTAAAAGTAAAATGTAATTACCTCATGATTTGATCCTCAATTTTCAAGATACACATAGAGTTGTCTTTTATTTTGTTTTAATTTTGTGTGGCAAAATCCATACTTAACGTGAGAAAAGGCATGTTTGAAGAAATATAAACTTGGTGCTTTCTGTTCTGAAACTTAAGGCATTTTATACAAGAGATGAGTGTGGGTTTTATTTTAAAAATGATACTGTGCATGTGGTTCTCCTGCTTTTTCAACAAATATTAGCCTTACCATTAACAATATTTCTCGCAGAAGGATTGACCTGCAGGCTGGCTATAATGAGGAACAAAGGAAGTGCAGAGCAGGCCAGAAATCTCACTAGGTGAGGCGGGCTGAGTTGAGGCCTGCCCTGAGTTGAGGCCTGCCCCTACTAAGGGGCTCCCCGCTGAGGCGTCTGCCTGCAGTTACCAGATCTCCCAGCTTACGGGAGTGGCTAGATATTTGCATTTTTTATGCAAAGTCTCCTGAGTTCTTTATATTGGTAACAAATTCTTATTTTGAAAACCTAATAAGTGGTTTCTGCATCCAGGTTCAGCCTATGTGGTGCCATTTTGCAATGTGTATTCTGAAATGCTGATTCATTTCTTGGAGCAGAGAATTTCATGTGTTTATTTCTGAAGAATGACTGATGAAGTAAGTAATGTACAAGAAATGTACAAGTGAGACAAAAAGCAGTGAATCGCCTCGGCTGTCATTCTACCCAGAAATGTCTTCCTTATAAGACTACATCCCTCCAGCCTCACTCCACCCCCACCTGAAGTACTTACTAACCAGGGTGTCTCAGCAGAGCCACTGACAGTCGCTTTCAGTCACTTTTAACACGAATTACTAAATCTACTGATTACCGAGTCTGTAGACACTGTTGGTCTCCTTTTGTTTATTAAGACTTGTTCTCTATACTGTGACTACCCCAGAAGGCCTTGTTTGACAGGTTTGCCACAATCATTTGTACTGTTAACAAAAGCTAGCCTTCGTTGTTTCTAATGATTAAAACACTGGAAATTATTAACTCCAAGACCTCAGATGGACCTTTGGCAGCTGGGTGGAATTCATTTCTTCTTCTGACTTTGGTGCTTAGACCATTAGAGCAAGAGTTTAATTTTTTAATAAAGTAAAATCATTAGAGCTAATAATCAGGTAGGCTGTGAAACAACATGCTATATTCTGAAACTTGCCTTAGTTAGTATTGGAAAGTTGAAGAGATTAGTATCAGTGGATGGAACTTTTAGCCTTAGGTCAGAGTCTAATCTGCCCCCAGTGGTAACTGACCCCAAAGTCATGACAAGGCTGTCGGAGTCACAGTTGTCAGGGAACCAAGTGATTCCATTTCAGAATAATTGCAGCACAGATAGGATTGCTCTTCCATTCATGGGTCTGGGCCATGTTTAATGAACTCCTTGTTTTCTTTGCTGAGGAAAATAGAAGTCTGATCAGAGCAACTCTCCTATCATGGCATGTTGGCACCTCAACAGGGTAATGTTAGAAGCTCTGATTAGGGCTTAGTGGAAAAATGAAACCATTTAACAGGCTGCCAGGGGAAAAGAGATAAATCTTTGTCTGGTCACACTGATAAAAGGTTCACCCTCGTTTCCTTTATCCCTATAGGGAAAGGCGCTTGTTTGTTCCTTTTTCAATAGACAGTTTTATTCCAGACATTTGGAAAATAAGGCTTTCTTTACCTTTAAATGACATGGGAAGGATGCTTCAGTCACTTGTCTTTCCAAGCAGTTTGGCATCTGTGCAAAGATGTGAAATAGTTCAGAAGAGTGTTTACCATAGTACATTTGGGTAAGTGCTTCCTAGCTACTTGTTTCTGTTATGAATATGATAATTAAAAGGCAGTAAAAAAAAAAGATACTAACAGATGGGGCCTGGTCAACTGCAGAGTATACAGCTGTATACAAAGAACCAAGTGCACTAAAAGCAAGAAAAAAAAAAAAGACTGCATATGAAAGCATGATCTTGACTGCCATTTAAACGAAGAAAGCCGGCACCTTATCCAGATACTGCATGGCCCATTTGTCCCACAAAAATTTGGATCTGGTTATTGCTCTCTTGTGTTGTTTGGAAGCCTGTCCTCTTGAATCCACCTCATGACCATTGAAAATGTCACTTCTGGGCATAATAATAATCACAGGAAGGAAAACAGAAAAGGGAGGGTGTGTATTGGCTCACGAGGTGCTGATAGAGTATGATACGTTTTCTGAGCTGATTTTCATTTCAGCTTTAGGGAATAGTTGTTTAAGTAGTTTGGCCTCGTCATTTAAAATCTCCTTTCTCATTTAATCCTCTGGGGTTATTGCCCTAGGATCGAGAGTCTTCATAAATTCATGATCTAAAACTAGACTGAAAACTCAGGATGGTGTCCAAAGAATAGTTTAGGGTTTGGCAGAACTCACGGGGACTGGTGTAGTAGGTTTTTTCTAGCCTAACATTTCTCCAAGTGTGGTTTTAGGACTGTGGGGATCTCTAGCCCCCTTTCAGCAGATCTGTGAGTCAGCACTAATTTTACACAATATTAAGATGTTATTTGCCTTTTTTTTTTTACTAGTATTATGAGTTGTGTAGTGGAATTTTCCAGAGGCCACATGGTATATAGCTTGATGCTTCATAGATTCTAAGGTTATGACGGTAAGCATATATTTTTATGTTTAAAAATTCTTCAGCCTTAATATGTTAAATATCTTTAAATATAATCCACATTATAAAGGCCTTTGGACTCCTCAATAATTTCCAGGAGTGTAAATGGATCTTGTGATTCAAAAATTTGAAAGATGGTGATCTAGGAAACAAAAGTCTGAGAGTGACTGAGTCTGTCTTAGGAGAAAATGAGAAACCTTTCTCTATTTCTTCTAAGGACAGTCAAAAATTAGCTTCAAATACATTTGAAGACCAAGTTAAATAAGAAGCTGTCATGGGTTGTCATATTCTTTTCAGAGACAGTGATAATGAATCCACATTCTTGTGGATTCCTTTAACCAGTCACATAGGTAGAATCTCTGGCAAAGAAGGACTACCCCTCAGAATTTCACAAGTTGTATCTATGTGTGCAAGAATCCCTTTTGTAGTCTCCACTCAAGGTAATGTGGTGCTGGGACCCTGCATGCCATGAGACATGTCCCCCTTCAGGCCACAAAAAAGGGAAGGAGGAAGGAAGAGAGGGAGTGCGAAAGAGGACCACAGCATTACATTCTGAAGCAGCTTGCTCTCCCTTGGTGGATTCTGTCTGCTGTGCTGTATATTGTGATTGCTGGACCTCTTCTCTGGTTTGCTTTGCAATCAGCAGTTATAGGCCTCTCTTAGGTGCCAGGTACTGTGCTGGATTCTTTATTTCTCTGGCCTAATTTAACCTGAAACACAGTGGTGGGAGGAAGTGGGTCTTTTTGGTTAGTCTTCCCATCATTCACATAGGAAACTAGGACTCCAACCAAGAATTTGCAAAGCGCCCCAGGTGACACAGTCAAACGGGCAGAACTGGGACTCACTGTGTTTTTGTGACTTTTGTTGTCTCTGTTAAATCACTGAATCTGGAGTTTGGGACAGATTGTGAGTTTGGAGTAGAAGTGGATGAACTAGAATAGATTACTGGGGCAAGAGATAGCCTCAAGAAGAAAAAGGGCAGAGGGCAAGGAGGCAGAATGGGTTAGTGGGTAAGAACATGGGCTCTGGAGCCAGACTGTCTATGTTAAAATTTCTGTCCTGCCATTTCACAGAGTTGTGACTTTGAGTAAGTTGCAAGCCTATTCTTTAGATTTTGAAAATCAAATGCAAGGACTTTGAGAAAAGGTAGAGTTGAGGTAGGAGGGTTAAAATGGTTATTACAGGGTGATCTGTGTGTAAACCTTCGACCTGGTCAAACCAGACTCTGCATTCCAGACTTGGCAGGTTAATGCTCACGTCTCAGTGTGTATCATACTGTGGTAATGAGACACCCAGTTGAAGACAACACATTCTAGAAAAACATGTTTTTATCATATTTTCCCTTGAATGCACCAGTTCTTTTTAAAAAATGACTAAGTGATACAAAAGAAGTGGGTTGTTTTATGGGCAGAATGGGAAAAGATAGGAATATGGGAAACACCTGCTGGAAATAATGAAGATCAGAATGGTGCTTTATCAGGTTATTTGTACTAGGCTCAAATACATGAGAAGAACGCAGCTGATGAAGGAGACTGAGATTGGCGTGTGAAGAATGAAAGGAAAAGGCGGCAGCATGCCTGTCACAAGGCAGTCTGGGAAAGTATAAGGGACAACATTCTCGATAAAATTAAGTACCTTAGTTTTTGTGAAACAAGGATAAAATTTTTTATTACTCCTAACTCTGCTGCGAGGCTCAGAATTGGGAATTCTTTCATAAAACACAATTTCAGGGCAACTTCCCACTCAATATTTGCTTTTCTTCCAGAACATTTGTAAATACTTAGTTCTGTAAAGGGAAAATCTTCACTAATATGAGAACCACCTTCACATTTGTTATTTTATACTTATTTGCAAAACCTTTTGCTTCAGGATATATTTGGCAAGCTTAAGACTGAATTGCAAAGCTTTTTTAGCTTTGAACAATCTCTTGGAAGGCCAGCTCTTCCACCTCTATGTGTAGGAATGTTACTGCAAAATAGCAGTTTAAAGTGGTTTTTACGTACAGTGTTCTCCCTCTAGTGGTCAGATTAGTTTGTGTTTGTTTTAATTTTTCTTGTGATTTTGTACCGATAATCTCTAAAGTTGAAAAACTGTTTAGGAGTGCTGTGAGGGCGAGGAAGAGAAAATAAAAAAGGAGAGGGTGCAAGTCTTTATCCCATGGGTCAAAAACAGTGCTCTGTTAATGTAGCTTTTTTTTTTTTAAGAGTAAGAAAAGCTGGGCATAGTGGTGCACACCCGTAGTCCCAGCACTCTGGACACTGAGCTAGAAGCATTGCTGTGGGTTTAGCATCAGCCTGTGCTACTTAGTGAATTCAAGGCTAGATTGAAATACATAGCAAGACCCTAGGAAGTCTTGCTCTAGGAAGAAGGAAGGAAGGAAATAAGGAAGGAAAAGAAAAAGAAGTGACAATCATTTGTACTTGTAGAGGGAAAGGGTTCTGCAATGACTTTTCATCTTTTTCTCTCCAACCATTTTCTGAATGTCTGCTGCTTTTATTAAGAGTGGTAGTAATTTAACTTTTCACCAAATTTCTTTTTAAAATCTATATTATTATTTTTAAATCATCAGAGCAATAAAATACATAGGGTAAAACTAGAAAGTAAAGAAAAGCAAAATATAATTAGAAGCTGCTCAGTCAGGAAGTTCTGCTCATCTCTCAAATCTATGCAGGTAGGTAATTACTATCAACAGTCCAGCTCTCCAAACATTTTTATGCATTTACAAATATCTAAATACAGGTACATATTGATATAGTAAGTGCACATAATTTGTAAACATATACATATATTCACATACCTAGAAGTTACACTTAAAATATGCAGTTGGTATGTAAGTTTTACAAAACAAAATGGAACTGGTCTGAGGAATTGTAGCTCAGTGGTACTGCCCTGCTTAGCACGCATGATACCTTGGATTCGATCTCTGGCCCCAAGAAGAAGAACAAAAAGAAGAAGAAGGAGGAGGAGGAGGGGGAGGGGAGGGGGAACAGGAGGAGAAAGAAGAGGAAGAAGAAGGTGGAGAGGGGAAGGAGAAGGAGAAAGGAGGAGGAGGAGAAGGAAGAGGAGGAGGAAGAGGAGCAGCAGGAAGAGGAGAAGAAAAAAGAAAAAGGGGGAGGGGAGGAGAGGAAGAAGAGGAAGGGGAAGAGGAAGGCATGGGGAGGGGAGCGAGAAGGAGGAGAAGAGAAGGAAGAGGAGAAAGAGGAGGAGGAGAAAGAAGAAGGAGAAAGAAGAAGAAGAAGTTATACTATAAATGCTATTCATTCATTTGTTACATTTTGTAATCCTCATGAAAGTATAGATGTAGCTCCACTTAAAATAGCTCTGGCTGAGGTTATAGTTCAGCAGTAGAGTGCTTGCCTAGAATGTTCAAAGTCATGGGTTTGTTTCACAGCACTTGTGAAATAAAACAAAAACAAATAGCTGAATTTATTTAGCATTGTCAACGGATGAAAATTTGAGTTATTTTCAGTTTCATTGTTTAAAAATTTTTCCAATAAACCTGTTTGCAACTACTTATAAATGTGCTGATTTGTGAAGATGTTGCTGCCAGGTAAATTTCATGTGGGTATTTATTTTATTTATATGATACTAAGTATCAAATCCAGAGTCTCACACATTCTGTAGACACGCACTTCACCACTGAGCCAAACCCTTAACCCCACGGATATTGACAGCCCTCTGAGAAGATGGCACAGTACCAGTTTGCATTCCCATGCGCAGGGCGTCTGCAGCATTTCAGTGTGATTTGTGTTTTGTTTTAAGGTGCTGAGGCTTGAATCCAGGACCAGCACTTTTTTTTCCTTGAGACAGGTCTTGGTAAATTGCTAAATTGCGTAGGCTAGGTTTAGACTTACACTTTCCAGCCCTTTGTCTCAGCCTCCCACAGTACTGGGGTTACAAAGTTGCATCACAACTCCTAGCTTCAGTGGTTCTTTATCCTAAGCGAAACAGAACTACTGAGGTAGCTTGGCCTCATCAAAATTCTTCTGTAGGTTTTAGGAATAGTTATCCAGGAAAAAGAGTAAAACCAGAAGTCTTACGCTGGGCAGGCAGTAGAGTGTTCCCTGCTTTCTGCAGCTGAAATTCAATCCCAAGGTATACAAATCAGCCCACTATTGGTCCTATGTGACTCCAGTCTGCAAAAGAGATCACAGTTAATGAAATCAGTCTTTAGGAATAAATTGTTTCCACTCTCCTCTCTGCCCACAATCCATAGTGACCTCATAACTGCCTGCAGTTGCCATATTCTTTTTTTTTCTGTGGTTTAGTAATCTAGTGCCCATCCACAGTTGATAGTTATGATCTTTCTTAGATATGGCTTGGGTGGGGCTACTTCTGGTTTCATGTGTCCTGCAGAGTTAAAAAGTCACAACCTGAAGTCAGGGACCTAACAACTAGCGTCATCAGTCTCCCCTCCACCCACCCCACCTCTTAAGTTTCTGGGGTTCTCAGACCTGGCCCCTGGATTAGGGATGTCTTATTGTGTTACAAGCAATTGGGGGGATTGTTCAAAATATGCTTTCCTGTACTCTTCCTCCAGAACACAGTTTATTGGACTAAAACGAGGCCTGGAGTTATATGCTCTAAAGTTCCCATTCTCACCCCCTGAACTGTGGGGCCCCCTTGTCCACTGGGAGCTTTAGTTGTGTTATCTGTAAAATGAGGACTTGAATGATATTGAGCTTTCCTGTAGGGATAAGGAAGGAGGGTTGTCAGGAAAATTCTACCTAGAAACACTAGATTAGGACAGTTATACCTAGGAGTCACTACTACACCTGAGTTGTGTCATGTTACTGGAAACTGCCTTAAGCTCTGTTTTTTCCTCTGTCTTTGCATTTTAAAATTTTATTGGTACTTTTTAGATATACATAATAACATTCATCATAGGGAATTTGTATCTGCACCTAATATGTGTTGATTCTTTTTTTACATTCTCCTCCCCTCTCTTCAACTCCTCTTTCCCTCTTTGTTTACAAAAGCTTTGTTTCCATTTTATTCTTTCTTCTTCTTGTCCCCCCTCCCACTTTGTTCCCCTTCCCATTTGAACATTTTCTTCCCATTTCCCAATATCTATTATACATTTTGGTCCTTATTTATATTCTATTTCTTGACTTTTCTCTGAAAAACAGAAAGCCAATTGGGAAGAAGGTAAGACTGAAAAAAATCTCTCATTTCCCTTGGCCCAGCCGTGTCGTAGGCCCCTCGGCTCATTCCTTCATTCCAGAGGTCTGAAGAGGCCCGAGGTGGAGTGAACCTGAGGAGGTGCCAAGCATGTTACACTGAGAAGCGGCTTCTATTTTATATTACTTTTAAATAATGCCATAAGCTTTTATCAAAGTATCGAAGCACCTCAAATATCTAGTATGTAGCACATACTTAACAAATGTTGGGTAAATAGCCTGAGCTTTTGAGATTTGTTGGGACTGAGAGCCTAAAGTCTGCCAGCTCGCCTTGTGGATGTTCTGTGATCTTTAGTTTATGCTCTCCATGTGCTTTCGTTGTTGGAACATGTGGGTTTTGCAATATGAACTTGACGCTTTGGAACTTTTAGGTCATAATCTCTGCAAGACTCTTATAATCTAGTTGGTTTTGCAATAAAGGATAAGTAATTACTGACTTAAGAGCGGCATTACTTATAAATGAATAAACTGAAACCGGAATTAGACGATTCCATATGAATATCTTGTTTTTTGAGGAAAGGAAAATTCTTTTTGGTTGTTCATCTTTTTGAGACTGAGTTGCACTATGCAGATCAGGCTGGCCTTCAGCTCACAGCAGTTCTCCTGCCTCAGCCTCTCAAGTGCTTGGATTACAGTTGTGCACCACCACGCTTGGCCCAGACAAGGAATTTAACCAGCCACAAAAGTATAAACATATTGATAGAGATGCAACTTTTTAAACTGAAATAAAAATAATTTTAAAATGGAAAGGGAATCCGTTTTGACAGTCAATGACTAATGAAAACTTGTCACAATTTAATCCATTTTAAAAGACAAATGTCAAAAATCTGCTCTTACAAATCGCCTACAATCCTGAAAACTTAAAAACTTATTTTTGTCTCATAAAATACTATTGTGTTCTGAAAAAAAAAAAACAGTTTCTGTCCATTTGGTAAATTAAAGAAATGAAAAAAAAGGTATATAAGCTCTGAGAGGCTGAGGTCGAAGGATCATAAGTTTGAGGCTAGCCTGGGCTATAACACCAAGTTCGAGGAGCGCCTAGAGTGTAACATATTTCAAGAAGTGGTTCCTGAAGATGAAAGCTACAGTGCATACACCTGCTTAAACTACAAATATTGTGTGGGGGGAAAATCAGTGGTTGTGTGGAAGAAGAAAAATAAATGAAGCAATTAAGGAATTTTTATTTTTTTAAAAAGCATTTCCAAATTAACTTTTAGGAATCAAAAACTAATACCACAGTGATATATGTGCACCCATGTTTATAGCAGCACAATTTGTAATAGCCACATCTTGGAAACAACCTAAGTGCTCATCAACTGAGGAATGGATTAAAAAGTTGTGGTATTTTTATACAATGGATTACTACTCAGCTATAAAGAATGATCACATTGAGATATTTATAAATGAATGGACACGACTTGAGACCATACTTATAAGTGAAATAAACCAAACACACATGTGTAAATACCATATAGTCTCCCTAGTATGAGAGTTGGTAAGTGTATGTAAGATTTCAGAATAATCGTGATTCCCCATTTCATTGCTTTGAAGCCTTTCAGTGTTTTCATTCATCAGTTGGAATGGTTTTAATCTGTTTTGTTTGACTTTATTATGCATGATGGTATGTATGAACAGCGGTTTTGAAGAAAACAAAACATTATGGCAGCCATTGCTGATTTAATATCGTCTTCCTTAGAAGTCCTACCATGCTTCTACTCTGCTATCACCATTGGTTCTATCATGTTGTGTCTTATTGGGATTTTATTATATGTGATAGTATAAACAAATCTTTTTATTGAAAATGAGATATTATAGTAGCCATTGATCATAGTTATTTGGTTCAGAATGCCCTGTAATTCTTTCATTCTCTTGAACGGTTTTATACTATTGTGTTATGTTTGATATTATTGTATCTGAAACTATGCTCAACTATAGCAGAGAAAGAGATATTTTGACAGCTACTGTTAATGTCCGGTTGTCTTGTTGTAAAGTGTTGTGTTGCTTATGTTGTTGTGTTTTGATCTGCTTTGTTTTGCCCTCTTTTGTTTTATTCTCTTCAAAATAAAAAAAGTAATAAGAACTGTAGGAGTAATAAAACCCAAAATGCATAATTGCTACTGTAAAAGAGAGAGCAAAAGAAAGTGCTCTAAAGGATATAACTGCATGTATGTTTAAGTGTGGAAGATAAATGACCATACTACTGTTTTTGTTAGATTGTTGAGCAGAACTGTTAATAGTCTCACTGTTTGAATGTCTACTTTTTATGCTTTAATTTTGTAACTTGAACAACTATTTCCAAGATGACAGTATGTAATTTATCAACTAGTGATTTCTTAGTGGTTTTTTTTTGTTGTTGTTGTTCTTTTCTTTTTTCGTTTGGAATTCTGTATTGTTGCTACCCTTTTTTCTGTTTGGTTTTTTTTTTTCTTTCTAAATAAAATTTTAAAAAAAGAATCAAAAACTAAAAAAGTTATAAAAGCTCTGTGTGTGAGAGTGTCCTGTCCTTCCAGTGGTATGTCCTCTCGTGTTTGGGAAATAGAACCTAAATATATCTAGTTGCATATACAGAAGCTGCAGAGCCATTCTTCACCTTGCGTGATTTCTCATCCTTCGGAACTGACCAATTTCTTGGTCCTGTTACTATTGCTCCCTAATACTGCATCTCTCTACCTTTCTCCATCTTTACTAGTTCAAGCTGCTATTTATTAATCTTCTGCTGCACCATTTTCTATGGGCTCCTACCTGGTCTACTTGAATGACTTTTGGCAACTTCCTGCCACCCCTTGATGGGAGTCAATTGTTTAGAGACTTCTTTTTGAATTATAAATATGACTGTGTTCCTATTCTGCCCAGACATCAGTGACTCTCAAAGAAATTCCTCAAACATAAGCCATATGAGATGGAGAACTCTGCATTCTTAAGATGATTCAGCTCAGAAAAAGAATGCGTATAAATTACAACACCATCGTTGGCTTACAGAAATGAAGAAAAAGAGTGGGAAACAAGTTAGAGAGGTAGGCAGGGAACTTCTGGTCATGTTAAAAAGTTTGACAATCATCTTGAAAGAGGCCATCAAAGATGAAGAACACACGGGAAATCTGTAGGCTGAGGGGGAAAAAAGATGGAAGTACAGAATAATAATACAAAAGAATGGAAATACAAAATGATAAATAGGGTATAAAGTAACCTCTATAAACTAATTTTACATTTATTACTTTATCTGAGTATAATAAAAGGCTTGCCAGGGTTTAATTCCTTCTTTCCTTGTAGGCATCAAAGCAAGGACATCTTGTGGGAGAACTGAAAAGGAATATATGGAAACATTTGAAACTTATAAATCATTATTTTCTTACTTTGATAAAAATGTCTTCATAACCACAAAAATGAAAACCATGGATAAATGCATGTTTTTTGTGTGACTGAAAGTTGGCAAAAATGCTGAATATGTCTAAATTTAATTGTCTTTCCTCATGTTTGGGCATTCAACTGAGCTGGTGATGTTTGGATGAATAGTAAAATAATATGTACTATTTGATTCATAAATTATTATGTATCTTTTCCATAAAATTTGTTTTTCTTATCTTTAAAGCCATAAACTATGCTGTTACAAGTAAGATTTTCACATAGTTGTTCTGCTAACACTTATACTCTTTTTTTCAGTTAGTTTAGTTCTTTTATAGTTTTTTCTGTTTTTTTTTTTTTGAGGCAAAAATAAGTGTAGTTCAGGTTGGCCTTGAAATCATTATGTAGCCCAAGATGGCTTTGAACTTGAGGTGATCCTCCTGTCCTAGTCTCCTGAGTGATTACAGACATTTGCTATCATGCTCTGATAACTTTTTAAAAGTCAATTTTGACTTGAGAAATCTTCACTCTGTTGAGACAGTTGAAATAAATCATGAAATTTATATATTGTACTCTAACATTATTGCATATGTTATTATTACAGCAAACAAATTAATTTTATCACATGAAGTACTTAACCACTGCATCATCTTTTACTCCACCTCTTAAATCCACACAATAATGAAAAGATCTAGTGCCATACATCTATGTACACAAACTGAGGGTGATGGCACATGCCTGTAGTCTCATTACTCTGGGAAGTTGAGGCAAGAACATTGGAAGTTTGAGCCAAGCCTGGGCAACTTAGAAACTTAGTGAGACTCTATCTCAAAATGAGTTTTTTTTTTTTTTTTTTTTTTTAAGGAGTGACTGGGAATATAGCTCAGTGCAAAAGTCTCTAGTATGGCAAACAAAACAAAACAAAAAAACAAAAGCCACCTTTCTAGATCCATACAAATTGTTTAATATTGCAAAGGAGTTCTCAGTTTCCACGTGCAACTGGTATATTGAATATTGTGCTAGTTTGTGAATAGCTCTAGAACCATAAACTGGGGCAGGAAGCAAGAAAATGGATGCCCTTCACTGTAAGGATACTATATACTCACTCAAGAATTGGTTGCAGTCATTTAGAGAAAAGAATCAGCAAATCAAAGGAATTTTCTATCTCTGTTTCTGTCTCTTTCTCTTTTGCACAGGGCTACAGACATAGCCCTTTTTAGTTTTTATTTTGATAAGGTCTCACTGTTTTGAGAGTCCCCTGCCCATTTGCATAAGATCTGTTTCTTTGTTTCCTTTTATTAATGTTTTGTTTTGCTCTTTATTTCTTTGGATTCCTCAAAAGAGAGAAGCCATATGGCGTGGAAACTTCAATTTCTGATTTATTTCACTTAACATTTATGTTTTCAGTGTGTTCCCATTTTCCTACAAATGCCTTGAATTTATCCTTCTTTAACTGATGTGTCAGTCAGGGTTTTACTAGAGAAACGGATATAACACAAGGTATACAAATGTGTAAGACATTACAAGATCGGTTTACGATGGTCAGTCACGGAGTTGGATGGCAAAGCATGCAGAGGGTGTCTGCACACTGGGGGCTGAAGGGTCCCATCTAAGGTCTGGAGCTCACTGCAGTGTTCTGTGCAAGTCTATCAGGAGGACAGTTGTTCTGCTCTCAGAGGCTGAAGAATCTGTGCTGGAAGGCTGAAAAGTCTATGCCAGAGGATTGAAGGATCCAAAGGGGAAGCTGAACAGTCTGTGCTAGAAGCCAAGAGATGATGCTTAAGCTGAAGACAAAGACTGGACCCCTTTGAGGAACAGAAGCCGTCCCATACTTCCTCATTTCCCTTTTATACTGTCCTGGTGATGAGCCACCCTTGGGCAGGTCCTCTGCACCCTAGAGAGTAGAATTGCCGATCTGACTTACTTAAGCTTTTAAACTTCTCAAGTTGACACAATCAACCAACCACTACAGCTGAGTAGTTTTCCATTATGAATAGGTAGTACATTTTTTTTTTCCATTTTTCTGGTGATGGACATATAGGCTCCAAGATTTAAGTATTATAAATTGTGCTACTATAAACACTGGGATGTATATATCACTGTTATTTGATACTTCTAATTCTTTTGGAAAGATATCTAGAAGGGGAATAGCTGGAAAATGGAATTTTTAGTTGTTTGAGAAATCTCCACCCTGATCTCTATAATGGTTTTACTAATATGCATTTCCAACAACAATGAAAAAGTGTTCCTTTTTCAGTGCAGCCTCACCAGCATTTTTTATTATTTGATTTCTTGATGATAGTCATTCATTCTGGTAAAAGAAGATAGCTTTGTGTTTAATTTGCATTTCTATAATGGCTAGAAATATTAAACATGTTTTTCATGCTTGTTTTTTTTCCAATACTAGTTTTTCTGAGAAATGTCTGTTCATTTCAGTTGCCCATTTTTGGCTTGAGTCTTTTATTTTGGGGGATCTAATTTTTTTTGTGTTCTTTATGTATTCTAGGTATAAATCCTCTGTTTGAAGAATAGCTAGAAAAAGCATTTCCCCATTCTGCAGGTTGTTTCTTCACTCTGCAGATTATTTTGCTTGCTGTGTGGAAGATTTTAAATTTGGTATATTCCCATTTGTTGATTTTTGCTGTTGTTTCTTGAACAATTGGAAATTTGTTCAGAAAGTCCTTGCCTATGTATTTGCCCTCAAGGGTGTTATGCATTTTATCGTCTAGTAGATTCTTTCTGTTTTAATGTTTAAAACATGTTGGTTCACTTTGTCTTTAGTACAAGGTGGGAGAGATAGGTCAAACTTCCATTTCCTTCCTGTTTTCCAAGGACCATTTGCTAAAAAGGCTATTTGTCCTTTAACAAGAACAAGTAGCTGAACATGTATGGGTTGGTTCTATATCCTCTGTTCTGTTCCATTGATTCACATGCCTGTTTTGTGCCAAGACCATACCATTTTTATCACTGTAGCTTTGTAATATAACTTAAAGCCAGGAATTGGGATGCCTCTTGATATACTCTTTGTTGCCCAGGATTTCTTTTGCTACTCTAGGTCCCTTCTGGTTTAATATGAATTTTAGTTCTGTGAGGAATGCTGTAGATGTTTTGGTTGGTATTGTGTTAAACCCATGTTATAGTTTTTAAGTAAGGCCATTTTGACTATATTTGTTCTGCCTATCCAGGAAAAGGGGATATCTTTCTAGTTTCTTACATCCTTATCAATTTCTTTTTTTGTAATAATGTAGTTTTCATTATAAAGGTTTTTCATTTCTTCGATTAGGTTAATTTCAAGATACAGTATTTAATTTTTCTTGATGCTATTGTGAATGTTATTGCTTTTGTAATTTCTTTCTCACTGAGTTCATTATTGGTGTAAAATAATATCATTGATTTTTGTGTGATTTCTTATCTAGCAGCATTGCTAAATTTGGATAATTTTGGTGAAATATTTTGGGTCTTCAAGGTTCATGCCATCTAAAAATAATGATAATATGATTTCTTCCTTTGCTATGTGTATCCTTTTTATTTCTTTTTCCTGATTTCTTTGGTTAATTTTTTGAGTATTACATTGAACAGAGATAGTAATAGTGGACATCCTTATCTTCTTGATTTTATGGGCAAAGCTTTTACTTTTTCCCCATTTAATATGATGCTGCCCACTGGTTGTCCTAAATGGTTTTTTATCAGATTCAGGTAAGGTCTTTCTATACTTATTTTCTTCAGAATTTTTTTATTGTCATGAATAGGTGTTGGATTTTGCCAAAGGTTTATCCCTGCATCTATAGATATGACCATATAGTTTTGTCCTTGATTCTGTTTATGTGGCATATTATGCTTACTGATTTGTGTATGTTGAATCAACCTTGCAACTGTGGGATGAAATGTACTTGGTCATGATACAGTGATAACTCAGTTCATGGATTTGTTTATGATTTTGGGGAAGATGGCCACATGTGTATTTGTGTGTGGAAGATGCCTGCAGCGGTATTTGCTAACCAACGTGGAGTTTATGAATGGAAGCAAAATTTTGTTAAATGTTTTTGTTTGAGAAGGGAATTGTTTGCAAACAAAAGTGTTTGTGGACAGAAGTATTACTTTATGTGATCCTTTTGATAATTTGTTGCATTTGTTTATTTACTGACAACATCTCACTGTGTAACTCAGGCTGGCCTTGAACTCATTTTGTAGCCCAGGCTACCCTCAAATTCGTGGTGATCCCCCTGCTTATGCCTCCCAGGTGCTGGGACAACAGGTGTGTGCCACCATGCCCAGCTTATCTGTTGCATTTTATTTGGCAATATTTTGTTGAGGATTTTTGTGTCTGTATTCATTAGAGTTTAGCCTGTAGGTGTTTGTTTGTTTGTTTGTTTGTTTTAGTGTTAGGTCTCTGGTTTTGGGGTGAGAATAATGCTGCTTTATAGAAATGAGTTTGGAAGGTCTGCTTTCCTTTTAATATCATTGAAGATTTTCAGGAGTGTAATGTCCTTAACGTTCTTGTGGAATTTGGCAGTGAATTCTTCAGTTCTTGGGCTTTTCTAACTTGGTAGGTTTATTACTGACTTGATTTCATTGCTTTTTATTGAATTATTCAGAATTTTTATATCTTCTTGGTTTAGTTTTGTTAATTCACATAAATCTAGGAATCTGTCCATTTTTTTCAAGATTTTTCAATTTTCTTGGAATACTGTTTTTCATAGTAGTTACTATTTTTAAAATTTCAGTGGTGTCTATTGTGATTCACCTTTTTTATTTAAAGAGAATAAAACAAAAGAAAACAGAACAAAGCAAATCAGAACAGAACAATGCAAGCAACAGCACTTCATAACAAGACTGGATATCAACAGTAGCTACCATAATGTCTCTTTTCTTTGAAATAGTTGAGCATACCTTCAGAAACAATAATATCAAGCATAACAATATAGTATAAAACCATTCAAAAGAATGAAAGCATTACAGGACTTCAAAACCAAATAGCAGGAAATGAACAATGGCTACTATAATATTTCATTTTCCTCAAAAAAGTTGTCCATACCATCACACATAATAAAATCAAATAAACCACAACAGGATAGAACCAATCAAAATGCAAGAACAAAAGCATGGACTTCAAAACAAGATGTCAGTAAATCAGCAGTGGTTACCATAATGTCTTATTTTCTTCAAAATAGTTATTCATACCATCATACATAATAAAATCAAACAAAACAGAATAAAACCATTCAAACAAATGAAAGCATTATAAGACTTCAAGGCAGTATAATAGGAAACCACGATTACCACAATATATCCCATTATATACAAAATAGCTGACTCTACCATCTGACAACATAAAATCTAACAAAATAAGACAGAACAAAGCCAAAACTAACAAAATTGTATAAACAATGCAAGATTTCAGGATAAGACAATAAGAAATTGACGGTAGTTTCCTCCTTTCCCTCCCAGATATTTCCTCCCCTTTGCTTTTACATTAACTATTTTGCTTTTAGATCCCATTAACTCCTTCTGTTTCTTATGCTAGGGTTCACACATATGAGTTTGAACTGTTTCAGCCACGAACATGATCCTCAGTTGCATCCATTTACCTTGAGATCATTCTACTTCATAGCTGGGTAGTTTTCCACTGCATGAAAATACCATGTCTTTCTTATCCATTCTGCAGTTGATGGGCAAGTTACTCTTGCTTTTTTTTTTTCTTTTTGTCTCCTGTCCCATGGAACAATTGGTTTCTCTCCTTTGATTTTTAGTCTATGAATTTCCTTTCCAGTTAGATGTGTTTCTTGTATACAGTGGATCGATGGATTTTGTTCCTTGATCCACTCTCCCTGTTTCTTTTTATTGCTGACCTGAGGCCATCTACATTAATGTTACAACCAGCATACACTGGTTTGTCTCTGCCATGCTTTCCTCCTATTGTTGGCCTTTCACTTTTCCCCTTCATTCAATTGCCTGTCTTGTTTGGTGATCCTCCTCTGCTGTTTTCCTGGAACCATGGTCATCTTTCTCTCTCTCTAGAATATCCTTTAGCACTCTCTGTAGGGTTGGTTTGGTAGTCATGAATTCCATCAATTGTTCTTTATCATGGAAGTATCTTATTTTTCCATCACTTTTGAAAGATACTTTTGCTGGTTAGATCAA
>PVJX010029992.1:0-22446 GCA_004027295.1 Dolichotis patagonum
TCCTGTGTTTTATGTTGTACATTAACAAATTCTGTTCCTAGGAAGAGTCTCAGATGCCCGCTGGCACAGGTGAGGAGTGCGGCCCGGTGACCTGGCACATCAGGCTGGCCTTGAGCTCCTGGTCACTCCCTTCAGCACTGCCTGTGCCTCTGGGGCGCCCTTCCACACCCCTTTGTCCACGGGGGCAGCGCTGCCTGCCCGCCACCACTGTAGAGACCGTGTGCATTCCCTTTTGGGTTCTCTCCTGAGGGGGCTTTGGGGGACTCCCCGCCCCTCCCCACCCTGCACCCCAGCAGTCGCCTCAGTGTCTAGGGTGCAGGGTGGATTTTGCTTAGAGCGTGGAGTCCATACAAAGGCTGGTTTAGTCAGACTTTCTAAATGATTGTAACTGCTCAGGCGAAGGTATAAATTACAAAATGAGGGACTGTGCAGAACGCAGATAAAATTACTTTCAGCAAGTTCAGATTGTGGGAAATAATACTTCTCCTCTAAGCTCATATTGTAAAGCTTGTGTGAGACTGTTACACACTGACTGGAGAATAGTCTAAGCATGACCTCATCGGTTGGAACAGGCTGTGAAATAAAACACGAAGCCCTCCTCCCTCCTCCTCTTCCAAGGGTCTGTTTTATAGATTTTTACATTACAGAGATTCCTCAAACCCGAGGGTCATAGCAGAAGAGCTACCAAGGAGAGAGCAGAAAGCGGCAGGGTTGAAATCTGGGCTTGCGTGCAGGAGGGACGGGAATGTCCGTCTGGGGACCCGACCCTGCTCCCACCCCGCCCCATCAGAGCCACAGGGGGACAGCGAAGGGGACTGTCCCAAAAGCCGCACTGCTGGCTGCACGCTGGACAGGCAGCCCTGACCTCGGGCACCGGTGCCAACAGGCAGGCAGGAAGCTTCCCGGGATGTTTTTCCTGGAGGCTCAGCCTCCCTCACAGCGTCCAGGCCAGATCGGAGAATCGCCTTTACACATTTTTCATCAGTGACTCAACTTCAAGAAAGGATATTTTTACAGAAAGCAATCTTTAAATTGTACTTTTAAAGACCCAAACCCTTGTCCTAGAATAATAATGCCAGGTCCGGTAGATTCCGCGGCCTCATTCTTAACAGGTTGTCAAACGATGTGATGCTTTTCTAGCTGGAGCCCAAGGTTTTGGGGGCATTTTTTAGATGTCCCGATTCCTGACACTCAGCCGGCTGATGATGAGTCTTCTTGAGTTTTTTTGGTGGGCAGAAAGAAACCTTTCGGGTAACATTATGGCAACATAACGGCGGTTTTAAATGGGGCGAAAAGGCACTTTTAGAGAGCCAGATCTTACATACGTTTCAAATATGACTCAGAAAGGATGCAGCTGAAAAATGTTCACTGAAAACAAGGGAAAGTAAGAGCAGCTGCGAAGAGTGAGTTCCCAAGACTGGGCGCTGGCCAGGAGGTCCTCTGAGAGGGCTGTGGCTCTGAGCAGGTTTTTGAATGAAGCCTTCAGACTTCTTTCCTGACAGAGGGACCAGCAGAGAAAGCTCAGGCCTTGAGCAAGACGGCTTTGAGTGCATTCGGCAGCCTGGCCCCCGGAAGATGGGAACCTCTGTAGCGCTGACGAGCTGGCCACTGTGGGGTGAAGCAAGTCACTTGGCATCCTACGTCGTGAGTCAGCTTTGACATCAGCCCGGACTGGGAATTGACTGGAAGGTTTTGGTGCTGGGCCGAGGCCGCGCTTGCTTCAGTGTCTCGACCCAGAGGCATGTGTGAGCAATCCTTCCCCGCGGGCCTCGGCCTGCGTGCGCAGCAGAGAGCCGGGAGGGACTCGGGGAGACCGCCCTGGGCGGCCCGGCGGCCCGTTGGGCTTTCAGAAAGCGTGTGAGGCCGCATCGGATCCCTGCACGGAGATGGAAGCATCTGCTGCCTGTCTGGGGGGCACCCCAGCCCGGCCCCCTCTGGGCGGGCACCCGCGTCCTGCTTAGCCCAGGTGTTTTCCAGGCCGCTTCCCCGATTATGTAACTGTGATCCACTCCAGATGCTGCGGGACGTTCGATAGAGGAGGTCAAATGGCACCAGAAAGAAAAGCAGCTCTGTATTCATGACAGGGGTTTAATTTCCTGTGTGCTGCTGGCCCCGAGGTTGAGCCGCAGGAGGGGACAGGCACACACTGTTTCAGGGCCCGTGAGGGGCCCCGCCCTCCCCCTCCCCGGGACTGCGCACACTGGCCAGTTATGTAAGGGTCCCGGCCTCTGCTCATCTCCCTGGCTTTGTGATTGTGTTCTGATCATCAAAAACAGTGTACGCCCATGGTAAGAAACAACCCATAATACAGGAAAATGGAAAGAAAATTTGAAAATCTGAAGCACTTGTATTCCAACCAAACTGAGTTGAGTACTGTTTGACATTTCTGTGTGTTTCTTCCGGGGTTTGGTTTGGTTTAGTTTTTGTTTTTAAACGTGCTCTATATACTAGGAGGTATGCCAACACTCAATATATTATTACTAGTATATTCCCAATCCATTAAATATTTGCCCCAAAATATTGTATTTTTAACAATTTATTTTTATGTGGTACTGGGGATCGAACCCAGGGCCTCACACTTAATGGATTCTGCTCTCCTACTGAGCTGCGCACCACACCCAGCGTTATCTAAAACTGTAATAGTTGGTGTTTTGTTTTGTTTTGTTTTGTTTGAGACAGGATCTTGCTGTGTAGTTTAGGCTGGCCTGCACGTGACTCACTGTGTGCCCCAGGCCATCCCCTACTGGGCGATCCTCCTGCCTCAGCCTCCTAAGTGCTGAGATTAAAGGTGTACACCTCCATGCCCAGCCCAAAAATATTTTCAATGTCTTCTGGAATATGTTCTGTTTTGTTGATTGGGCATGAATTATTTTATCTTATATTGATAATTGGTTCTTTGTATTCTCTGTGCTTTTATTTACAGTTGTTGTGAGCAAATCATTACGCAGTTTTAACTTTCTATGCGTTGCTTCCTCACAGTTTTTGTCGGTAAAGGGCTTCATGTTGGTGTGAAAGTCTTAAGAATCTTTTGGTGCACACCTGGAATCTTACCACTTTAGGAGACTGTGGCAGGAAGATGACAGGTTCAAGCTCTGTGCAAAGGCCCTGGGTTCTGTCCCCAGGGGTGCTTCAGGAAGACCCCGCCAAGGCAGGCCTTTCCCACTAAGGGTCGTCCTCCTTGCACAAAGATCACAGCTTCACGAGTTGGCCGTAAACACCCCTGGAGTGGCTGTAGGAATCTAGAAGCTTCTGTGTGGCCCTGCCTGGTCGCTCCCTGCAGGCCAGGGAGCTGGAAGCCAGGAGGTGGCTCTGGGTGGGACTCACGGGAACTGTGTGCAGCCTCAGCCACACCCACGCTGCAAGGGACTGCAGCGGCCTTGCAGTCAGACTGCAGACCCGGCATTTAACCAGAACCCCCCCTCCCCGAGACACGGCATCCCACTGACACACGTGAGTTCTAGGTTTTTGTGTATCGGTTAAAAAATAACTCACTAGGTGTAAGTTAATTTTATCAGTTTAAAAAATTAAAATTTTAAAAAGCAAAAACAGAACCAACAGAGCCCCTGCTTTACCCAGCGCTTCTGGGATAGCTGGTCGGTCCCCAGCTGTGCTCGGTGGTGCTGGGAGGCTGAGAGCCAGGGCAGCTCCTGGGAAGACAGGGCAGACACCGGGGGTGGCAGTGTGACGGCTGTCTGCTTCGAAATTATCTCTGCCTTCACAGGTCATAAAATGAAACCGCCAAGCGTGGTCGTAGCCTAGGTTAGGGTCTGCACCTCTAGAAAACTAATTCTGAAAGATTCGCTTCCACTCGCAGAAAAAAGGCCAGCACTGCGGGGCCTGCATCGTTGTCTATGTTCTGTGGGTTTCTTCCCGGGAGCTCTCTTAGCGCAGCAGCTGTTTCTGGAGTTGTCCAGCCTGGCTTGAGAGTTGGCCTGGCCTCTCAGGAGTCTCAGGAGTCTCCAGATCTGTCCCTAAGAGGGGTCTGATGGTGAAGAGATGTCTGTGGGTCCTCTCTGTCCACACGGAGGAAGCCAATACAGATGGAAACAGAGCTCCGTCTAACCTTCCCCTCAAAAAAAGTGAGGGGAGGCAGGGATATAGCTCAGTGACACAAGTGCCTGCAGGAGGTTGTGAGTTTGATCCCCGGTACCCCCAATCAGTTTTATATTGTAGTGCCCTTAAATGGTATTTGAGGTTCACTGCATAACATCCACCACTGTGAAGGCTGCTTGGGATAGATTTGGTGGATCTTGTCATTATCTTAGAAAAGTTCTAGACGCCTTGAGGACAGCTAAGGGGAAAACAAAAAGACAAGAAGGAACTTCAGGGAAAAATAGTCAACTATTTGACCCTGTGGTGAAAAACATTCATATATTCCTAGCGGAAGAGCTGATGATTGATTCCGCCTTCTAGAGCCACTTCCAGGCAGAATAGGCGGGGCTTCGTGACTGGGTCAGAAGAAACTGGTAATGAGTTTTCACCAGGGAAAGGGAAGGCGGGTTGGGGCAGCTGCGGTTGAGAGTGGGCAGGGCTGGCCGGAAGAGAGGCCGTCGCTGGTCCCTCGGGAGTGGGCGTGGCCAGAGGAGCTGCCACCAGCTGGGGAGCAGCAGAGGTGTAAGTGTGAGCCAGCATCCGGCAGTGACCAGTAGCGGCCAGGGGCTGGGGAGATGCCTTTTCTTTTCGGCCCTTCTGAACTACTTGATATTTTAAAGCACGTGAATCTATTACTTTATTCCATTGAAAAACATTTTAAAGCAAGAAACCACACTCTGCCTTTTAAGCAATGGCAAATTCATAGGAACGTGAACTCTGACCAGCTCGTATTGAATTAATGAGACTGGCCTGTAGCTCACTGTGTAGCCCCGGCTGGTCTCCAACTTGCAATGACCTTCCTGCCTCAGCCTTCAAGTGCTGGGATTACAGGCGTGCACCACCACGCCTGGCTGAATTAATGAGTCTTAGAAGCTGAAACTATTTGGAAACAGTAATTACCTCTCTGGAATGAAGATACTTAGCATTTTTCATAAGATTTGATAAAAAGTCTTCTAAAGAAAACTCAGATACAGATGTTAAGAAATGAAGTAAGTTCGGAATGTGTAATGTTGGGAACAGATTTTTTTTTGTTCCCGAAAATAGAGCTTGTGTGTTCTCCGTTCTTCCTCTTCTTCCTGTTACATTTCTCTTTTTCCCTCTGTGTCTTCCAGAAGCCCTGCAGAGGCCGGTAGCATCGGACTTCGAGCCCCAGGGTCTCAGCGAAGCTGCTCGTTGGAACTCCAAGGAGAACCTCCTCGCAGGGCCCAGTGAGAATGACCCCAACCTTTTCGTTGCACTATACGACTTCGTGGCCAGTGGGGACAACACTCTCAGCATCACTAAAGGTGAGGGGGCTCTGGGCAGCTGGGGGCCATGAGGTGCCGACCTCGGGGAGCTGCGCCTAGACCGGCTTCCCAGTTTCCCGGGTGGGGAGAGGGTTGAGATGGGTCTCGCTATGCAGTCCAGGCCGGCCTCAAATTCAGGGCAGTCCTCCTGCCTCAGCCTCCTGAGTGCTGGGGTGGCAGGTGTGCCCCACCATGCCCAGCCCAGCTTTCCAGTTTCCGGTGTGGAGTGATGGATCCAAAAGGCAGCAGCCCTCCCCTGGGGAGCCCTGTCTCCTAAGGGGGGCTCCGCTGCAGAAGTTCCCATCCTGTACCCCTGTAGTCAGATATCCAGACTAAATGCTGAATACACCACTTGTTTTTACCCTGAGGAAAGTCATCTTCTCCTAAAAGCCTTCCTTAAGGAAAAGGAGAGCGCTTGAAAAACAATGCTAGGTTCATAAAAACGGAGGCTGTCCACTCATCTGTGCGTTCAGTCCCAACAGGAGGCTTCGTGTATGCGTACACATCCTTTCAGGCTTACTTATGTGGACTTGCTAATCTAAAAAAAGGAGCCCCAGTGCGCAGGATCGTGGCTGTTGTAGTGCTCCCACGTAGACAAGAAGGAAGCCAGTCTGCCGAGCGGCAGTGTCTGATTCGGCGCTTTGCCTCCCAGGTGAGAAGCTCCGGGTCCTGGGCTACAATCACAACGGAGAGTGGTGTGAAGCCCAAACCAAGAACGGCCAAGGATGGGTCCCGAGCAACTACATCACGCCAGTCAACAGCCTGGAGAAGCATTCCTGGTACCACGGGCCGGTGTCCCGCAACGCGGCCGAGTACCTGCTGAGCAGCGGGATCAACGGCAGCTTCCTGGTGCGGGAGAGCGAGAGCAGCCCCGGCCAGCGCTCCATCTCCCTGCGCTACGAGGGCCGCGTGTACCACTACCGCATCAACACGGCCTCGGACGGCAAGGTGCGCTGCGCCTGCGCGCTGTGCAGCCCCGAGCGGGGCGGGGCAGGAGGGGGGCAGCCTTGGGCCCCGGTTAGCAGGTTACTCAGCCAGGCTCTGCCTGGTTTCCAAGGAAACCACAGGCATCAGTTCTTAGCCTTAGGAAGACCTTTTGATCCACGTGAGAGTCCACGATGGCTCCCAGCTGTCCCAACTAGAGAGCCACTGGGTGGTGTTGAGGCAGTGGGGCAGTGGTGGGTCTCTTGGGCCTCAGTGAGAAAAAGTGAAGGCGGATGAACAGGTGAGTAGCACCTCCTAGCTCAAGCCCAGCCCACGGCCCTCTTCGTGTGGATGAAATCACACTTTCCGGGGTCTGTGTGTGTGTGTGTGTGTGTTGCCAAGTCTCCTCCTCAGAAACTACACGTGTGACGTCTCAGAGACAGCGTACTGCAGCCACAGTTTTCCCCATGCCCTCATCAGGAGCGTCCTCAGACTTGTCGGGACATGTTTGTCACTGATTGGTAAAGAAGCTTCTCTCTGTCTAATGTATCATCATTATGCCACTTACTAAACTCAGCTTTTTCCTGTAAATAGGAACATCCCACATTCGTACAGGCACTTGGGCCTAGTGATCCCCTGTTCTTTCCAGCGGTCCCCATGCCCGTACCAGCTCCGTCCTGTGCCCCAGGGTCTGCTGGCCTACTCTTCCTTCTTCTCTTCTCAGCACTTTCCTGACGGGCCTCGCACGCTTGCCTGTGTCCTGTGAACACACACATGCTTCCGTTGTCCACATTGCCCGCTCTGCTCGTGTGTCTGGCCGAAGTCCCCTGGGGCACCTCTGGGCTCTGCACCCTCGCAGAGGTCTGCTCCCTCAGCGCTGTGGTTGGGCACAGAGACATCGCCTGTTGAAGTGTGACGCGAGAGGCCTCGGTGGCTTGCAGTTGGGGTTGTGACACCAGGTCAGCAGCTCTCTGCAAGAGGCTTCAGGCTGCAAGGTGCCCTGTCAGTGACACAAACGCGAGGGTGCACTGTGCTCGGGAGGTGATTTTTCTGCAGCCAACAGCCTCCAGCCATCCATGCTCTTTATCCCAGGCAAGTCAGGCTGCACCAAGACGATCGCTGGAGGCTGGCACTGAGCAGGACAATGGCGTCTTGTTTGATCAGCAGCCTTAGAACAGGGGCAGCAGGCGCGCTCTTGTCTGACGGCTCATTCACTGGGGTTGATCTAAAACGCTATGCAGAGGGAGAGGGAAAACAGCGCATGTGGGATGCATGCATGATTCTTGGAATTTGAGGTTCATCTAAAGAAGCAGCAGGTGGAGCATACCTGTAATCCCAGTACTTTGGGAGGCTGAGGCAGGAGGATCACCAGTTGGAACCCAGCCCAGGCAATTCAACAACACAGTGAGACCCTGTCTCACAAAATGAAAAGGGCTGGGGAGGTAGCCCAGCACAAAGGCCATGGAGTCGGTTCCCCTTGCCATCCAGGGTGGAAGGAGGGAGGCCACTGAAGAAGGAAGGCAGGGCCAACCGCTCTGTCTAAAGGGGTCCTGCCGTGCCCAGCTCACTGACCAGCAGCACCCTGTCAGGCTGCCCCAGGCGTCTCGCCCGCCTGCCCCTCCCTGGTGGAGACGCCTGTCAGCTGTCCAGGGCCCTGCGGGGCACCTGTCTGCAAAGGCTGTGCTTCGTGGCTGTGTCAGGTGGGGTCGTAGCCCTGGTTGAGGGGAGGGGACGGTGTCAGCGTTGGGGTGGTCCCGCAGCTCTGCACGGGTCTGCAGGGCTCAGCCCCAAAGAACGCATCTCACATAGCAGAGTTTTGGTGCGATCCTGTTTGGATTGCTAGGAGGGACAAGGTTGGCTAAGCTGGCTTCTTATTCGCAAATCGGCTCATCGTTAGAAAACAAGTGAATGTGGAAGATTGTCGCACAGGGCCCCAGAGGATTCCACTCTGCCTCCACCCTCCTGGCTCTCACCCACCTCTCACGTTCTGAGCTTTCCAGTAGAGGTCATGACCAGTTAGCCCAGGGCCACAGGCTAGGACCCGAGCTGGGGACGCTGGACCTTTGAGCTGGACTCTTGAAAGGGCTGAGGTCAAACTGCGCCTTTGCCACTTGCCAGCAGCCTGGTGCACAGCGGAGAAACTTCCCCACACCGGGGCCGTGGTTGTCTTTCTTCCTGTGCTCTCCCTGCCCTCGAAGAATTGAGGCCGATGTCCCCCACCGCCCCTCTGGACTCTTTTGAACTCTGTCCACAAGTGTCCACAACTTGCCCATTTCTGTGGGCTGCCACTGCCAAGCCCACAGTCCCTGAGAGCCCCTATGGATCAGTCGGCTTTCCTGATGGGGGACAGAATGCCCAGTGGACACAGCCCAAAGGAGGTGGGTTTGATCAGGCTGGCAGTTTCAGAGGCTGCAGTCCATGGTTGGTTGGCTCCATGAGAACATCACGGCAGAGGTGTGGGCCATAGCACATCTGCTTGTGAGAGATGCCCCCAAAGATGCCCGCAGTGACCCACCTCCTCCCGGTGGCCACACTTTCAGCTGGAACTGCACTAATCCACTAAGGGGTGTACGCACCCCCGTGACCCAGTGCCCTGTTGGGGTCTCTTCGTGCATCAAGTTGACTGTCACGAGTCCCTGGCAGCCCGCCAGTCTTCCCTTGTCTCACCAGGTGCCCGGTGGACATTTATTTTCTCAGCCTGCGGAAGTGGCAGGTGTAGGCTCTGGCCAAGGTGGTGGGAAGGGCTGGCTGGGTGGGTGGAGCCTCAAATTTCTGAGGTTCACCCACCTTAGACTGGCCCAAAACACAGACCTGCTAACTGGCCGCTCCACATAGAGGCACCCAGGGTGCAGTGTGTCCCCCACTGGTCTCGGAGCAGTTCGGGGGCCCTCAGGTCCCGGCCAGCCCCCCACGAGCTGCACTCCAGGGCTGGCAGCAGCCAGGGGTGCACAAATGTGAGCTCGCTGGGCCCACGCATGTGGCTGTCGGGACGAAAGCCAGCTCTGGAGTGCAGAGAAGCTACAGCCCTGGCCAGGAACCCTGTCTTAGGGAACTGTGTGCGTAGCACAGCGAGGTCCACAGTGCTGACTCCATGCCCTGGATGCCGTGGACTCCTCAGCACTGCCCGGTTCACAGTAAGAGCTGACCACCAAAGCAGACAGTAGGAGGGATATGGGGAATATGCTAAAGAGAGTGAGGGTGGGCTTCACAGGGTCTTACTATGTAGCTCAGGCGGGCCTCGAAGTACAGTGATCCTCCTGTCTCAGCCTCCTGAGTGCTAGGATTACAGGTGTATACCACCATGGCTGGCAGAAATGTTTTAATAGACTTTTTTATTAATACGTGTTTGACATACATAAGGCATCGTAGGCAGTTGGGATGGATGTATATGGATAAAATCTCAGCCCTTTTCCCTTCCCATCTGCTAGAGGTCTGCCTCCCTGTTTTGTATCATCAGTCTTTTATTCTGCTCTGTAATTTATTTATGCTTTTGAGTTTCTCATATTAGAGAAACAACCATCTAAGAGAAACAATCTTCTGGGTCTGATTGTTTTCAGTTAACATTACGGTCTCAAGGTTAATCCATTTCCCTACAAATGACTCAAGTTTATTCTTCTTTATGGCTGAGTAGTACTCCATTGTGGATATATAGCACGATTTCTTTATCCATTCATCTATTGATGGAGGCATAGATTATTTCCAAGGTTCAGCTATTTTGAGTTGCAATGCTGTAAACATGGGTATGTTGTATTATAATTAGCTTTAAGTCTTGGGAAGACACCCAGAAGGAGGTATAGCTGGGCTGGAGGAATTTCTAGTTTTAGATTTTTGCGGACTTTCCACACTGATTTCCATAGTGGCTGTACTAGCTACCTTCCCACCCACGATGTAGAAGCGTTCCTTTTTCCTCACACCCTTGCTGGCGTTTGTTGTTGTTCTTTCCGAAGCAAGATAAAATTGCATTCTTTTGGTTTGTGTTTCTCTAATTGGCCACAAAATAGTGAACATCTTTTCATGGGTTTATGGGCCTTATGCTCTGCTTTTTCTGGGAAGTGTCTTCATTTTGATTGTCTATATTTTTAATTAAATCTTATATGGGGGGGTCTACCTTTTTTTTTTAGTTCCTTATGTTTAGCACATCAGTCCTCTGTCTGAGGAGCAGCTGGCAAAGCTTTTTCCCATTCTGCAGGCCGGCGCTTCATTCTGCCTGTGGCCTCCTTTGCTGGGCTGGAGTTTTTCATTTGATGCGATCCCGTTTGTTGGTTCTTAATGCAAGTGGGGTTTTGCTGGGAAAGGCCTTGCCTGTGCCTGAATCTTCAAGCATTTTATCTAATTTATCCTCAGCAGGTTCAGTGCTTCCGTGTTAGTATCTAGGTCTTCGATCTGTGTCAGTTTTATTTAGCTCAGGGTGAGAGAGGTGGGTCTGGGTTCACTGTTGCTTGGAGGTAAGTTTTCCCCGCGCCTTGTGTCAGAGGCGGTCCGTCAGCCTGCGTGCGCTTTTGCCCCTTGGTGGCTGAATGTCCCGGAGTTGCTTCCGCTTGCTCTGTTCTGTGTGTCCACGTCTGTACCAGTGCTGTGCTGTGCTGGGGTTTTTTTGTTTTTTTTTTTTTGGTACCGGGGATCGAACTCATGACTTCGCGCTTGCCAGGCAGGCACTTAAGCCACTGAGCTAAATCCCCAGCATGCTGTGCTGGGTTTTAATCACCGCAGCTTTACAGCATCACTTGAATCCAGGATTGTGATGCCTCCTGCTTTGTTTTTATTGACCAGAATTCCTTTTGCTCCTGGTTCCATATAAATATTAGAATTGTTCTTTCTAGTTGGGTGAAGAAAGCTGTTGGTAATGTGACTGGGATGACATCTATCTGTCCCCTCCACCCAGGTGCTCATTCACTTTGACTCTGGGCTCTGCGTTTCCAGGGACGGGATGTCTTTCCCATTTCCTCTCCAGTCTGTTTTTAGGATACTATAGTTTGTGTTGATTTGTCTTACTTGCTTGATTAATTAGGCTTGTGTCTAAATGTTGAATTTTTTAAAGCTATTATGAATGAGATTATTTTCATAATTCCTTTCTCAGTGGGTTCATTATTGGACATAAGAATGCTACTGAGTGAGTGTGTGTGTGTGTGTGTGTGTGTGTGTGTTGGCTTTGTATCCTGCTACATTGCTGAGTTTGTTAGCTGCAGGAGTCTTTCGGTGGGATTTTCTTGGTTCTTATGTAAAAGATCATGTCTGCAAATAAGGAATTTGGCTTCTTCCTACCCTGTGCACATCCCTTTTGTATCTTTCTCTTGCCTGATTCGCCAGCAGCTTCTCTTGCATCTGTTCAGATGCTTGCATGACCTCTGCCCTCGCTTCTTTTTATGTGGTGCATTCATTTATTGATGTGCGTGTCTTGCGCCATCCTTGCATCCCTTGGTCCCAATGTGTGATCTTTTCAGTGGTCCGTTGCACGCTGCTTGCCAGTATCTTGCGGAGGATTTTTGCATCTAAGTTAGTTAAGGTAAGGTTGGGCTGTAGCTGTTTGCCTGCTTGCTTTTCGTTTTGGTTACTCCTGGGCTGGTGCTGACACTGGGATAACGCTGGCTTCCAGGAGTGAGTTTGGCCGTTCTGCTTCCCTTTTGATTTCACTGAAGCGTGTAAGGGGTGTTGGTGTTCAGTGCTAGTAGAATTCTGCAGTCAATCCACTGGGCCAGGCCTCTTCTTTATTGGTTGAGTTTTTATCACTGCTTCTAATTCATTGCCTGTTGTTGAGTTATTCAGAGTTTTTTATGGTTTCTTGGTTCAGTTTTGGTGATTCATATGTGTCTAGGGATTACTCCATTTCTGGTAGGTTCTCCAGTTAGAATATAAATTTTTGTAGTGTCTTAGAATGCTCTGGATTTTTTTGGTGTCAGTTGTGACTTTGCCTTTTTCATTTCTAACTGCATTGACTTGGGTTTTTTCTTTTTCTTTTTGGCTAAGTTTGACCAAGGGTTTATCAGTCAATCTTGTTTACCCTTTCAGAGAACTAACCTTTTGATCCATTGATCCTTTGCATTTTTATCTCAGTTTCCTTAATTTCTACTCTGGTCTTTATATCTTCTTTCTTTCTATTCCTTTCCGGTTCAGATTGCTCTTGAGATGCATCACTGAGGTATTTATTTGGAATTGTGAAGTTCTTTTCATGTGAGTGTCCAGCTGTAAACTTTCCTCTTAGAACTACTTTCAGTGTATCCCATAGGTCTGGGCACATTGTGCTGCTATTGACTCTAGGAATTCTTTTTATCTCTTCCCTAATTTCTTCTGTGAGTCATCGATTATTCATTAATGCACTGTTTAATCTCTGTGTGTTTGTAATTTCTGTAGTTTCTTTTCCTGTTGATACCTAGCTTCATTCCACTATGACCCAGGCGTATACGGGGTATTATTTCAGTTCTTTTGTATTTATTTAGGCATGCTCTGTGTCCGGAGGTATTGTCTGTTCTGGAAAACATTCATGTCCTGTCGTTGGATGAAACATTCTATAAATATCTGTTCAGTCCATTTGTTCACCGGTGTACTTCGACTGTGATACTACTTTGTTAGGTTTTTTTGGTCTGGTTGATCTAGCTGTGAGAGTTGGGTATTGAAGTTCCCCGCTGTGGTTGCATTGGTGTCTGTCTGTTCCTTTTCATCAAGTGCTTTTTGTTTTATGCAGTTGGGTGTGCCAACATTCAGTGCATAGATAGTTACAGTTGTTTTCTCTTTGTTATGGTTTCTGTCTAGGTGTCCCTGCAAAGCCTCATGTGCTGCTAGGTAGGGCTTTTG
Organism: Dolichotis patagonum; assembly: GCA_004027295.1. Lineage (NCBI taxonomy): Eukaryota > Metazoa > Chordata > Mammalia > Rodentia > Caviidae > Dolichotis > Dolichotis patagonum. The sequence continues at coordinate 13,092 of PVJX010029992.1, forward strand.
GGAGGTGACTAGATCGTGGGGTGTGATGCTCAGCAGTGGAGTATTTCATGCTGAGTTTATAGCTGAATGTGGTTTGCAAGGTGCAGCCCAATTGCAGGAAGTGGGTCACTGGGGTTGTGGCCTGGAAGGGGGTATTCCCCACTCTCCTCCCTTGACCCCACTCTGTGCTCCTTATCTGCCAAGCCCCTCTGCCATGCTGCCCTCCCTTGAAGCCAGTCGACTATAGATGAAACTTACACAAAGCTGTGAGCCAAAGTACACTTCCCTTTAACTTGCGGGTGGCACCTGTTTTGTCCCAGGAACAACAAAGCAACTAAGTCTTCCTTTTGAATTGTTCCCATTACCAGGGTAGTAGCCATCTTTGTCCCTTCTCGCCAGGTTTGGCCTGAAGTCTGCCGAGTCTGATAATAAAGGAGCTGCTCCTGCATGCCCTCGGGCTCCCATTGCACAGTGTGCCACTTTCCACCCTTTCACCTTTGAGCCGCCTGTAGGATGTGTCATGTCACCTTTAAGCAATATACGGTTGCATTTCGTGTTTTGACCCAATTTGCTAGTATCTTTTGATTGGGAGTTAAGACCATTGACATTGAAAATTATTATTGTAAGGTGTTTACTGAGCCCTGTGCATTGCGTGTTATTTTTCCATTGCTGGTCCCTTTGTTCTTCTCCTATCCCAGTTAGATGCATACTTTTCTTTGGGCTCTTTGCTGGTGGCTTCCTGTCCCTGTCTAGAATTCTCTTGAGTATTTTCTGCAGTGCTGGTTTAGTGGTCATCTTTTCTTCAGGATTTCTTTGTCATGGAAAGTCTACTTGTCTGTCAATCTTGAAGGCCAGTTTTGTAGGATATGAATTCTGGGTTGACTCTTCTTCCAGGGCTTGCAAAACTGCAGGCTCTGTTGAGCTTTGCAGTTTGTGCTGAGCAATCTGCAGTCACTCAGTAGGCTTTCCTTTATTCACTGCCTCCTGCTTTCTTCCAACAGCTTCAGATACTCTCTCCTCTCGGGAATTCCTGCAAGTTTGACTAGGGTGCATCATGGAAAGGCTCCTTTCCAGTCGTGGCTTTTTACTTGAATGCTGAATTCTTTCCTTAGATTTGGAAAATTTTCTTCAGTGATTTCAGTGAATAGATTTCTTGTCCCTTTGAGTCATCTTCTAACTTGCCCTTTATTCCTGTAATTCTTAGGTGTTTTTTTTCTTTTTTGAGTCATCTAGCAGGTGTGGGCTCAGCCTGCATGGTGTCTTGTTTTTAGGGTGTCACTGAGTTTGTGCCCTACGTCCACCTTCACTTTCTGGCCAACCTATTAGCCATACTTTTCACTGAATTTTTCATATCTTGTATTTCTGCTTGCTTTTTTTCTGTAATTTTTAATTCTTTACCAGACTGGTCATTCCTAACTCATATTGTCTTAAGTCAGTTTCTGGTTTGTTTCCTCTTTAAGCTTATCAAAAGTTTTATTAGTAAAATCCGTTCTTTATCTGTTTGAAAAAATGCTCTTTAAGCTTATTGTTTCTTCTTTGAGCTCTTCAGACATTTTGGCCATTTGATGTTTGAATGTTTGTCTGTGGCTTTCTGAATTTCAGTGTCCATGAAATCCTCTTTTGAGGAATGAAGGGTTTTGGAGGCCTTCTGTCACCTTGGTTTGTCACCTTTCTGCTTTTTGTGCTGCAGGGTGAAGATCAGTTTGTGTAGAAACACTGTCCCTGCTGTGTAGATCGCTTCCGTTAGACTCGGCCTCCGTGGGGTGCAGTGCGGCCTCCGTGGGGTGCAGTGCGGCCTCCGTGGGGTGCAGTGCGGGCCCTTGTGTTCGGTTAAGCTTCAGTGTCTCCACCCCTCTTCAGCGTACTCAGCATAATACCTGGGGGTCTTCCTGCTGTCCAGCCTTCTTCTGGGGGCTCGATCGGTCCCCAGCACCACACAGAGAGGAGAAACCGGCCCACAGTAATGTTGGTGACCCAGCCTGGATGTCAGCAGTCAGCATACAGTAAAAACCACCTCACAGCAGTAGGAAGGAGGTCTAGGGTCATGGTGTAGACACTGAGACAGACCAAATACTGACGCAGAATAACCCGTGTCTATGGAATGCAACAGCTATATGGTCAACAACAGAAAAGAATTCAACAATAATAGCATTTGGCCAACTAAATATCTACAAATTAATAATGCTTAACTGTAGCATGATAAAAATGGAGGAGGCGAGGGAAGGGGAAAAGAAAAGGAAGATGAGGAGGAGAAAGAAGTGAGATAAAAAGTCCAGTTAAAAATAGAAGGTTAATAGAATTAGGTAAATGTAACAGAAAACAAGAGAAAGAAACAAGGAAAAGAATAAACAAAGAGAAAGAAAAAATAACAAATGATGAGGAAAAATGAGTCCAGGAAAATTCTGGCTTGTGCTTGGGAACATCATTTCTTCCCAGGGCCTGTGCCCTTAGAATCCACCAGGCATAGGGGGGCCAAGTGAGACGCAACTGAGGCCTGTTCCGACACCCAGTGTTACGCGCGCAGCTCTGTGTGTGTGTGTGTGTGTGCGCGTGCCCGCGCTGAGTCCTCCCTGCCTTTCTTGCTGGGCCAGGTCTGCCGGGGGCGTAGTTTCTGCCTTAGGGTTCTGTTCACTCCCAGGCTCACAGGGACTGAGTCCTTCTGTGCACCCCAAGTTGCTGCAACCTCTGCCTCACTTTCAGGCTGTGGGCTCGCGAGGTGCTCCAGGGGCCCCTCTGTCCAGACACCCCGGGTTGTGGCGACCATCTGAGTCAAGGCGTATCTCTGACCACGTTGGTGGACGGGAAAAGCAAACAGGCCATGGACCCCCATGCTAGACGTGAGGGGTGGGTGTCAGTGACTCCATGGGCCTCATGCCGGCCCTGTCACACCCCAGAAAACCTCATGCCCCTGGCCTGGCTTCTCATCACAGAGGCAGGACCACTGTGACCCTCACTGCTTAAGCTTCTTCGGGCCTATGACCAGCCTCCCCCTTGCCCCTGACTGTCTCTTATGGGCCTGTCCCATCCAGTCACTGCGGCAGGGTGACCCCAGAAGCCCTGAAGTGCAGTTCTGTGACTTCCAATTCCTGGCAGAGTTGAGTCTTGAAACAATGAGCCCCTTCCTAGAACCTAGATTCGGGGTGCCCAGGTATGGGGCGGCCGTCTCCTCCAGCTGCAGTGCACCCTGCAGAGAGAGTTACTTGCATTTGCACTGTACAGTTCCCCAGCTTCTGGGGCTTAGCGCTGCCGTCGGCTGCTGCTCCTGGGGCTGTCAGCCTGCTCGAGCCCCTCAGGTACGGTCCGCTTTCCAGCTGCTTCATTCCCCTCTCTGCCTCGTCTTCGGTTTCTCCACTTTCCCTGTGGTTCCCAGTTTTCCTGCCAGCTTGCTCTTGCTTCCCAGGGCTCTTCCTTTTCTCTCTGCTAAGTTGCTTCCCAGGTCTGAACATTGTGGGTGGGGGAGTGAACTCGTCACAAAGTGTGTACATTGAATGCCTGGAAACTTCTCAAGTCCGTCCGTTTAGTGAAGCTCCTGTCACTGAAACATCCAACCAGATGGGTCTGTTCCACACTGGTGTGGGGCTAGACTTTAACGGGGGGCTGGAGCATCCCTTTCAGACTGACTCTGCCTCCTGACCTGCTGGGAGAAGTGGGCCAGCAGGCCGCACAGCACCAGTGAAACCCAGGGTGGGAGACGCCGGGACTCCAGGCCGGTCTCAGAGTGGCCTTTCCTGCTTCTCTGAGCCCCTGGGTAGGAAAGGCACTGTCAGCTGGGCCAAGCCAGAAGAGGAGGGATGCGGGCGCCTGCAGCGGAGTCACTGCAGCTGCCCCCTTCTCCTCGGTGGGTTGCACTGGCTCTGAGGAACACGGAGGACAGGGCGTGCGTGTGGGTGCAGGCTGAGGCAGGCCACGCTGGTGCCCACTCCCAGTCCTTCACCCACACGCACACACCATGCACACCTGCCCTGCTGTCCTGCCTCCCTGCACGGCTGAGCGCTGTTCGCACAGAGGCCTCCCTGGGTCCAGGGCCACAGTCTCCACGTGAGATACAATTTTCTCAGCTTTCCCAGCCTTTCCAGACAACTCTTGAATTTTTCTCAGAATTTTATTTTAACAGGATTGTTAGCAAAAGACTGTAAACCCCAAGTTTGCTGTTCACTGACCTGCCTGAGTTTTTTAAATGTACTTATTATATCTGCCAGGCATAGTGGTGTACACGTGTACTCCCATCACTGAAGGAGGCTGAGGCAGGAGGATCACAGATTCAAGCTCAGCCTGAGCAGTTTAGCAAGAGTCTGTCTCAAAAACTTTTTTAAAAAAAGCTCAGGGTATAATTTAGGGACTGTGCCCTGGGTTCAATCCCAGTACCACCAAAATAACAATGAAGCAAATTGCTTGTGCCATCACCCCAAGCAAAAAGAAAGAAAAATCTTGTTACTGAATCCTATTTACCTTCTCGAAGGTCACAGATGGGGTCAGTTTGTATATTTTGTCACATTTTCCTTTAAAAACATTATAACTCTAATGTTACAGACTCCGAGAAAGCAATTGCTAGTCAGTTGGCATTCCCACCACAAAATGCCTGATGCAGTGACCTCATGATAGAAGTCTGTTCCTCAGTTCCTGAGGCAGGAGGTCCAGGCGGCGTGGCCAACATCAGCAGGATGGGTGCAGGGTAGAGGCCAGGCATCACCGGATCCCATCTGCTATCAGAAAGCAGGGAGGGTGGGGCCAGGCTTGCTCCTCACACTCGGGGGACCCCATAGAGCTCCCCTCCTCACCAGCAAAACCAGAGGGCCTCCCCAGCAGCCCCATCACCCCTTGCAACACCTCAACTTCTGGTGTCTCTCCCACCCTCAGCAAGCCGGTAGCTTCAGTTCCGTGCCCTCGGCCCAGAGGTTCTGTGTGGGTTCTAACACAGCATCCTTTTGGGTATCTGGGAAACAGACCAGAGGACGAGGAGGAGAGGAGGAAAAAGATGACCCCCTGCCCACCCTGGAGCTTCCTCCAGCCCCTCCTCTCCCTCCCTCAGGCCGGCCCAGGGGAGCCCCCGGCACCATCAGGACTCTGCCCCCTCCGGCCTGGGCCTGCCTCTTAGCGCTTCTCCTCACTTCCCGAGGCGGGGCAGTGCCCTCCCAGGGGTGCCGGGGGGCCTGCCAGGGCGGCCATGCCACTTGCTGTTCAGCCAGAGGGAGGAGCTGGCAGTGCGAAGGAGAGGGGCGTTTGTCTAGCAGTTTGCTGGGCAGTCTGCACCCTCTGGTCACCTTTTCCGTCCAGGTGGCCCACTTCCAGGTGTGAGTTCACTCCCATGCCGCAGGGCCTCGCTGAGTCCTGCTGTTCCCAAGCAGCTCTTGGCGGAGCCGGGGGCCCTTTGCTGTGTCTCTCCCAGCATGCAGGAAAGGAGTCCGAGTGGCTTTCTGCATGCGCGGTGCCCCCCCCCCCCGTGGGTTTGCGGCCTTGCACACGCCCCGAGTGACCGCTTGCTTCTGTGCCCTCAGCTCTACGTCTCCTCTGAGAGCCGCTTCAACACCCTGGCCGAGCTGGTCCACCACCATTCCACGGTGGCCGACGGGCTCATCACCACCCTACACTACCCCGCGCCCAAGCGCAACAAGCCCACGGTCTACGGCGTGTCCCCCAACTACGACAAGTGGGAGATGGAGCGCACGGACATCACCATGAAGCACAAGCTGGGCGGCGGCCAGTACGGGGAGGTGTACGAGGGCGTGTGGAAGAAGTACAGCCTCACGGTGGCCGTGAAGACGCTGAAGGTGGGCCTGGCCCGAGGGGCCGCGGCGGGCGGGCCTGGGCGGGGCTGAGGGCGCTGCCTCTGCACGCGGGGTGGGAGCTGTCGGCCTGGGGGGCCACGGGGTCGAGGCCGGCGGTGGCAGCAGGCGCCCCCTCCGGTACTGTGAACGCCGCGGGCGCCCTCTGCCTCCACGGGTTAGAAGGAGGACCCTCCTCTGCCTCCGCTGGAGGCTGCAAGGGCAAGGGCAGGTGAGCTGGGCCAGGAGCACCCCCAGGGCTGGCCTGCCCACCCCGCCGGCGCCTCCAGGCCACACTCTGGGATTCCACCCGCGGACGGCGCGTGAGTGGTACTGTGGTTTCCGGGCCTCTGTCTTTCCTTGGGAAGCTCTGAGATCAGTGAGGGCCGTTTTCACTTTGAACCCACGGCCCTCTTCCTGCTTGGCCCGGAGAGCGCCCCCTAGCGTTGGTCCTAGGTGGCCTCCGAAGTCGCTGGCCTTTTATAGCTACTGGGAGGAAAAAACCGCAGCCTCCATAGCTGGGAAGAACAGCCGCACTGTGGGCGTGGCCCCCGCGACCTCAGCCACACGTGTCGGGGCCGGCGCAGCCACGCGGTGGTGGACATTTCCCCTGAAGGCACAGTAGAGTGAGAACCTCGCCCGTGGGCCGGCATCGGAGCGGCTCTGGAGGGCATTGCATTCTGGCATTGCATTCTTGAGTTCCCGGCTCAGCGCCGGCCTCCTGAGGTCGCGCTGGCTGACGCTGGCCCTTGGGCCGAGACGCCGTTGGCGGAGGTGGGCGTCGTGGTGGGTCACCTTGAGCACTCCTGGCTGTCTTCCAGGCGGGACTCTTTTCTAATGTAGTAAATATTCGTGGAGTTCCTCGCTTCTTTTTGCCGGTCCCTGCCCTCCTAGGTGGACTGAGAAGCAGACAGACTGACCATGAAGGCTGTGCCCAGAGCAGGGCCCCGGAGACAGGGTCGCGGGGAGAGGGGGACAGTGAGTGGCAGTGGCCTGGGTGCAGCTTGGAAGCTGTGGTGTCACCCTGAAGAAGGGAAGAGCCATCGTGGGGCTCGGGCTCAGGATGGACACGCACGTGGTCAGTGGTTTTGCCGTAATGGATTTTCCTCCCTCCCTGCACTCCCACGTTCTGTAACCGGCGTCTGCCCTTCTGCACATGCGCAGTGTAGTTGAGCTCTCCAGGAGCGCCGCTCCTGTACCCTGAATGTGACAGGGACGCCAGGCCCTGCGCAGACACACAGGCCTGGCCCAGCGCAGTGAGCAGGGAGGGCCCGGCCCGGCCCACGCGCTGCCCAACTTCACAAGAACGTGAGGAGCAGGGAGGCGGAAGAGCACCTAATACCGTGTCAGCAGGCAAGGCTCGGTTGAAAACATTTGAAAAGAGAGGTTAGGCTCAAAGGAGGCTCCAACGAGGATGAAACCTCAGCGCCGGAGAGACGGAGAGAGAGGCGGAGAGAGGCCCCACAGCACAACCAGCACCGCGCTGTCCGTCCTGCTGTACTTGCAGTGCCTTCCCCCAGCCTCCACCCCAGCATTAGTGAGCAGCAACAGGACCTGTGACAGGGGGCCTGGGAGCCGTCACCCCGTGTTGTAGACGGGATTTATGAGGAAAAGGAATTAACACATTACAGGATTACTTGACATCCCAAGAGTCAGATGCAAAAGAGTGCGGGAGTTCCGGCCACACACTGGACACCCAAAGAATCCAGCCGAGGGACTGGACCTCGCAGTAGTGTCCTGCATGAGTCCAGCTGGAAGTCTAATGCCGGCGACAGTGACTCATGCAAGTCTGTATCAAGGATCTGCACTGGGGAGGCCCAACGGTCAGCGGTGGAAGCTAGAAAGTCCGCGCCAGTGGGGTGAAGGAGCTGTGCCCGCAGCTGAGGGGTCCTCACTGGAGCCAGGAAGCGATGCTCAGAGTAGGGACCAGGGCTCCCCTGAAGAGAACCACAGCCGTCCTCAGCGACAGCGAGGACCCGAGCCCCTGTGACAGTGAGAACGCTGAGTTCACATCAGGAAACCAGTGCAACAAGCGTCTCCAGGAGACTCAACAGCGTCACCCTCCTCCAGGTCCCCTTTTAGGCTGCTGGCAGTGACCCTCAGGTGGGCCCTCCATGCCCAGCACCACGCCGACGCAGTGCAGCTGGGGCTCCACGTTGCCCATTGATTCAACCCACCGCACGCCAGGAGGTGCCTGATTGGGGAGGCAGGCCCCGCCCCCTCTGCTGCGCAGGTCAGCCCCGTGCCCGGCCCTGCAGCGGCCTCCCTGCAGCAGGTTGCCCACTTGACAAGCAAGAGCAGCCTCGGTATTTTGGGAATTCATCCTCACAGGCTCCGGATAACACGGTTGTCTCTCGCCTGCTGTGCCTGGTGCCTGGTGGTTGTGAGCGCACACTCTCCCAGCACCCTGGTCAGCCCCTCTCCTGGGAGACGAGGGCAGTGAGCCGCCAGTGAACCCCATCCTGAGGGGGAAGGGAGAAGAGACAGGAACCCTGAGCCAGGCTCGACCCGGCTCCGAAGCCCAGCTGCCTTCCCCGCAGCGGGAACTGGGGCTCCTCAAACACCATGAAAATCTGGGGAAGCTCCTGACCCCGCCAGCGCCGCCGGGCCCCCTCTGCAGAGCCGTCCACCGGGCTTGCTGCCCTCCCCAGTACCCCTGAGCTCCTCTCCTTGCAGCCCCAGTCCCTGGTCCCCCTCTGCTCTGCTGGTTCTCTGCTTTGCTCGCTCCTCACCAGCAGAGGGCGCGCGCCCCACTCGTAGCCTGCGGGCCTTCGCCTTGGGGGGGAGCGCCCTAGGCCGAGCCCGGGAACGGAGCTGCGCCTGAGTGATCAGCTGCCCAGCGGCAGGAGCCCCACGCTTTGAGCTGTGGTCCAAAAGCTCGCGATTTTTTTCCCCTCGAGAGAGTTCTGTAAGTCGCGGGAAGGGTGCCGTCCGTCAGTCTTATTCGTGGGTTAATACTGATTTGGGAGCTGGCGATCCCACGTGCAGGGAACCAGTGGGAAGTAACCTCATCCTCCAACAGACACCCTGCGCAGCCCATCGGTGCCTCGGTCTGGGACTGGCTGCGTCCAGGCCTGCACTCCTGGCTCTGCCCGTGCGCCCGAGGTCAGCGCCTGCTTACGCTCACGATGGGCAGCGCTGTGGTTTTGCTTTTGCTTTTCTTCTCCCAGGAAAGTGGTTCTACGGGAACCCCAGAAACTGGCTGGAAGGGAGGGGTGTGGTCGAGATGGCGCCTGACAGTCACTGTGACTCCGACCCAGAGCCTGCTGCTGTCGCTTTGCTGAAGTCCTCTGGGAGGCGGTTTCTTGCGGGCTGGTCTCAGCCCAAGTCCTCTTCTGGTTTGCGAACCACTGTCAGTCCTGCTAAGGAACTGCCCCTTCTTGCGCGCCTGGTCACGATGCGCCTGCGCCCTCTGATGGTGAAGGCAGGTACTGCACGTGCCGGCACCTTGCTCCCTAACTGGGATGAGGGGGTGACACCCGAACAGATGTGGAAACCCACCTATTTGCGCACAAGTCTTGCTCCAGGGCCGAGGTTTCTGCTGAGAAAGAGACCTCAGAGACCTAACCAGGGCTCTTTCAGCCAGCTGTGATGGCACACACCTGTATCCCGAC
>PVJX010029993.1:0-22422 GCA_004027295.1 Dolichotis patagonum
TTGTGTGCTAGTCACCATTCTATCACTGTATAATTTATATCTTTCTATCCAGTAAAGAGCAAGAAAAAAATCTGTGATTTTGTAGCAAAAGTCACTTGGCTAGAGGACAGAGAAAAGAGAATAATTCTGATTTTAGCAAATATAAAATCACAGTTATATAATGCTATATTCCTAGCATTTTGGGGTTGTGCTCTAACCTTGAAAATATTTTTGGCAGGAAATTTTCAATGCCAATTTAAACAAAATGCTTTGAAATATTGATAAACATTTCTATCACTGTAGCCCAAAGAGAAAGCCGCTTGTTCTAAATTTCATTAGGCTTTACATTTTGTTTCTCATTTGGTATCATTGTGTTGCCTGCGGTTGTTATGGGTATTTACTTAATTTTTTCCCTTAGCTTAATTGCCAGTTTCTTAAGACCTGAAATAATCAAATATACTTCTTGTATCCACCATAGCAGCAAGACATAGGATATATATTAAAACTCACATACATATCTGCTGATTAAACTACAAAGCAGAATTAACTTTTTAATTATAAAAAATATTTACCATCTTAACCATTTTTAAGTATGCAGCACATAGTTCTAACCATATATGTACATTTTGTGTAACAGATCTTTAGAACTTTTTCATCCAGAATTAATTTTTTGATGTTGTTGTTGTTTTGTTTATTTTTTGAGACTGGGTCTTGCTATATAGTTCAGGCTGGCCTTGAACTCACTATGTAGTCCAGGCTGGTCTCAAACTCTAGGTGATTCTCCGGCCTCAAACTCCTAAATTCTGGTGTTGCAGGCATGCACCACTACACCTGACAAAATTAACTCTTGATAACTCAAGAGTACCTACACATTATGAGTACCTACTTTTCAAAGCACTGCTTTATTGATTGGGCAAAACAAAAAAAAAAATACAACTTTGTGTGACAAAACAAAAAAATAGAACTTTGTGGGACTAGGTCGTCAAAACACTTGTACTGACATTCTTTTAAATTCATCTTCCTCTCGTGAGGACTCTACTCTATCCTCTCTCCAACCTATAGATTACCCATTTCCTATAAACCTAGGAATAGACACCAGGAAAGAAAATGCCTCTACAAATTACCTTCACAAGTCACTCATGTGTAGTGCATACTGTAATTAGATATTTATGAGAAAGATACTATCAGGCTAAAAATATAAACTAATTTGCCAATTATTTGATTTACATAATATCAAATTTTTGTTAGTTACTGAAAACAATGGATTCTTTTAAATCATTGTTGCTATCACAGTAGTATTTTTATTTAGATGGTGTAGATACAGACAGGATCATAGAGTGAAGTTGTCACAGAAAAGGGACTGTAGATATATGTGACTACAGGTAGCTGGCTGTAGATACATGTGCTTCTGGGACTCTCTCAGACAGCATGACTGCATTTAACTGTCAAATTCACCTTTTCAAGCCCACATCTCCATCTAATGTTGTAACCATCAACTGTCATGTCAAATTCATTCTGGATTTTTAAAATTGATTTTCTCCTTTTCACTAAGCAGAAAATAAACTATAAATAGATATAAATTTTTAAATTGCCAATAGAATATGGAAAATAATGAAAATTTTGGAAATATAGTATTAAAGTAAAATAGACTTTCCTAATCATGACTCAATCTCAGAAACCATTAAAAATGGTTGATTTTGTATAACGAAAATATCACTCATCATATTGCCTTGCTAATGTGAGAAGCTGAAAGAAACTATACATAAAAGATAGTTAAGATACTGATTTCTCTGAGCTCACTGAAAAGTTTAGTATTATTTGAATGATAGGTGTCTTGTACTCTGAATAACTGATTTGAACATAACAATGTGCAAATTGTTGTGTTTTGAAATTTTGTTTTATTTTTCTCTTTAAAATAAAATAAAATAATCAATAAATCAATATAGATTCTATGCAAATAAAAGAAAATATAGATTAAGATATGATTATATAACTTGCAAAAATATTTTCAACATGTCAGTCATATCTAATATATTAAGCACCTTTTTGTATTGATAGAAACTAATTAAGTGTATAGAGAAATCAACCATAAATACAAATGACAAATAACATACTCAAAGTTGTTCTCACTATTAAATTAAAACCACTAAAAGCAACATACCATTTGACCAATAAATTTCTACTCTAGGAATCTATCCTAAAGAAATTTATATAAGTTTGCGAAGATAGGTAAGTATAGCTATACACAATTATGCATTGCAGAAGTACTTGAGTAGGAAAACAGTAACTATAATTTTATCACCTAAAAATCAAGTTTTATTGTAGAATAACAGGTCCCAAAGACACTTTACAAGAGTACAAAATGAACATAGTTTCTAGTAATGCTAGCTAGATAAAACAAATTTGGAAGCAAGTCCAGGTTTGCAGAAAGAAATATGTCATCTAAAATGAAGGTGCAGCAGAGAAAAGTCAACAGTACAACTGACTATGTGGACATCTGGCCCAGGAAAGCGGAGACAGGCTAAATCTAGGCAGAGACCACAAGAGATCCTGGAATGGGAAGCCAAGGGGGAAGGGAAAACATAAGAAATCAATTGAGGAAATGATAGAATAAACTAATCTTATATACCACTTTCATTAAAAACGGTTTTAAAAATGCAAAATCTCAGATCTCTTCCCCAGGCCTACTAAATCAGATTCTCAATTTTAAAAAGATACTTGAGTTTTTCTTAAGCATGATAAACCACTTCCCTAATCACTTTCCTAGTCTACCTTGCTCACAGCCTTGAAGATGCTATGATATTTAAAAAAAAATTTTTAAGGAATTATTTTCAAAAGCTAAAAGTGCTGTACACCCCGAGTTCAATTCCCAGTACCAATAAAAAAAGTGCCATGCACTTTTAGCATCACATTGGTTTTCACCTGGACACCTTAATTTACTCAAAATACTTTCAGAGTAAGCAGATAAAAACATTAATCAATGACTACTTGGCAGATTCTTTCATCACAATAATTGATGACACTATCTTAAAATGCCCTAGAGCTCTATTTTATTTAATATTTAGATTGATGATTCTCAAAGCACATTAGAATTTTCAGAACACGTCTGAAAATCCAAAGCCTGAGCACTGCTCCTAAGATTTTGATCCAGTGGGTCTCGTTACAGCTCAGGCTTATGTGAATTTTGAAAGTTCTCTCCAGTGAATCTAATGTATTGCCAGGGTTGAGAATCACTGACAGAGATGAATCAGCAGATGAGCAGAGCTAGACTCATTATGTAATAAACAAATGTAAAAATGGCTAAGTGAACTAAAAAATGCCTTGAGTTTTGCCACTGCCCTTGCAGTGCTATCTCTAGGAACTTATCCTACCAAAATATATTTACAAAGTTGTATGTGCATGAAGGCTCATTACATCATTTGTAATGGCAAATATATTGGAAACAATTTTTACTGTCCACCAATTAATGAGTAGGGCACAAGTAGGGTACAAATGACCATATAATGTGCTGATCACATGTTAAAATGAATGGGGCAGACCTATATGCACTGCCATTGAAAATCTCCAAGATATACACAATGATACCTCTGTTGTCAAACTCAACTCATTCCAAGTTCATGTTTGAACACCGAATAGTTTGAAAATTGAACATATTTTTCCCCATAAAACATAATGAGAAACCAAATAATTGGTCCTGAGGCTCAAAAATTACACTTACAATTCATTTTTCAAGACTCTAACAAATTTTGCAATGATTTCTTTCTTTAACTCTATTGTGGTTCTCAAAGTTTTCCTCTTACCTTTACTGCTAGTATCCACTAAGTTTCTTTGGAGCTGCAGTTATGATGTTTTATGCAAATAAAGCATAAAAAAAGCATAATGATGATTTTTTAACCCATTAACACAAACACTATTATGTTGTCTGGAATCTTGACTGTTATATGCCTCAGTGTAGTTTCTCTCTAATCATGGCTGTTTGGAGTTCTATGTGCCTCACTAACCTGTTGTCTGGGTAAGAGCAGCGCTTAGACTGAAGTGTCACCCCTGTGTGTCTGCAGCAAGATGTTACACGTGAGTCACTATTGACACATACAGGCTTTTTTCAAGGTAGATTTTTGTTTTGATTACAGAACAAAGCTACAAACACCAAGCAGATTTTTTTTTTCAAACTTTGCTGTTCAAATTGTGGAAAGTTTTAGAAAGTTTGAGCTTGGAACCATTCAACAACCAAGGTATGACTGTACTACTATGCAAAGCAAAAGAAAACATAGTTATATGACAATATGTGATGTATGATCTCATTTACAGAAAAGTATGTATATATACACCCATAAGTATGTAAATGTTTAGAAAGTCACTGAAGAGTACTCACCGAACTGTTGAGAGTGGTTACCTCTGGGAATAGGAATGGGAGGGAAAGGGACATTTTGCTGTGTAAATTTCTAAATATTTTACAAGAACATGTTCATGTACTAGTATCACTATTCAAGACATTCCAGGGCTGTTGGCTCATATACCACCTGTAATCCTGGATAATAGATTATATAAACTATTATTCTAACATGATCTTGAATGCATAATTTTATAGTGAGTAGTATAGCAGGCTAACAAAAATTTAGTCTAAAATATATACTCAAAATAAAAACTTCCAGGGTATCCATGATTTTGTTATTTATTAAACCTGTTGCCTCTTGAGCTAGGCTTACTGGAATCTTGTTGCTCTGGGTTCTAGATGCCCTTTTATGCAAAATTACACTTAGTTCTGATTTTTCCAGCCTCTCAGTTTCCCCCAGGTAAGTCACCCATGTGAGTGGATTGCACTTCTGGAGGATCTCTGCACTTAGTACTTTGTAAATTCTCCCTCAGTCCAACCCAAAAAAATCACTGAGCACAGAGGCCACCTACAGTTTGGCCTGGCTGAGTTTTACCTACTTACACAAGTGAGAAAGGCCTACTGGTTAAGGGTCAGTGTGATGGATCTGTGTTCTGAGACTCAATTCTCAAAGTCTTCTGTAGTGGCTCATCTTCCATGAAACATATTAAGCACTGAAAGTACATGAGAGAAATTGGTTATAAGTCTGTGCCTCTCAGCCCCAAGCCACTTCTTTTTTCTCAGAGAAGCTGGAGAATTTTATACTAATAGCAATAGAACAAAGCCAGGCCTGAGGCAGGCTGGGAGTAAGGGAGTCCAGCCTATGGTGGGGCCCCATCATTGAGAGCAGACAGCTTGTTAGAAACTATCCCTCTTCAGCTCCTTTCATTTCTTCAAGTTACAGCATCTAACAGTTTGAGGCTGTGACATCCCCTGAGGCAGTCAAATCACTGCTTATCTATCTTTTTTGACCTTTTTTTGACAGATGAAGAGGATAGATGTCACCTATAAGATGCTTCACTCACCTAAACAAGTATGCCAGGAGGGTCCTGTCACCCTCAAAGGAACAACAAGAAGAATCCAGACCAAGGCTTGCCTGTCACAATTCAGAGTCCTTGCTAAAGAAAATCATTGTTAAGTAGACAGTTCCCAAGAAACAAGCACTCGTTCTAATTGTCCTCTGAAAAGTGCCTATTTTGCCAAATAATTCAAACAAAGTGATAACTTTGATTTATGAAAGTTATTTTCTGGATTACACCTTTCAGAATGGCTGAGTGTGACCATTTAATATCTGACAAGTCAATCTGAGGTTCCAAACGGAGAGTCCAGCCCTTCAATTTTGCCACATTTCCAGGACAGACGGTGTAACACCTGAGATAGTGGGGCTGGCACACACTGGTATCAAGATCTTCTAAACACTAACAAACCTCAGAAAAATCAGTCAAACCTGTTTTAAACGCAGATCTTGATTCAGAGCATCTGAAGGAAAGACAAGAAATCTGCATTTTAACACTCTTGGTGATTCTGGGTGACCTGGGTCCTTCCGGAAGCACTGCTCCTACCAGTTGCCTCCAGCAAGACTCCTAATGGCACTTCCTGCCTTATGTTATGGTAAGAGCTCCCTCCCCATGACCTGTTAAGCCCAGAGCTGGTTCCCAGCAGCTATGTCAGTATTGGTGGAGCCAGTTATCTGCAGGATCCCCTGAAGGTAACAGCAGTTCCCAAAGGCCACTTCCAGCCATGTAATTTTGTATGGGAAGAACACCTAGAACCTAGACTGCTGGTTATCAGCTTCTCCGGGTCTGCTCTAGTAATTGTCCATGAAGTCCCTGCTGAGCTCAGTGCGGCCACATGGTTTTGTCATAGTTGCTAATTGTAACCAATTGGGTCTTTAAAATTAGCTCCTGAGTTTTTATACTCTAGTATGCAACAGAATCACCAAGAAAGTATAATAATAAAAGTCTACAGATTCAAGATGTATTTCAGAATCACCCCTGAGACAGAAGCTGTTAATCAGTACTTTAATAAAGTACTACAGGATGCTGAAGCATAGTAATGTTTGAGAACTACCCTCTAAAACAAAAGCAACAATCTTGTAAGTGATATTAAATTCCAGCTGCCATGTTGTAAAACCTGAAAATCTAAAAGATTGTTAATGTTAAACACAATTGTTTGATCTCTTAAGGTGCCAAGTAATTTTCTATCTAAGTACTAAAATACTTTTCTGCAGGGAAACCTACTAGAGGACTGGACCTACCAAGTACAAATATGCTATGATTTGAGAAAATCTATACTCAAATATCTAAACTTTTAAAACTAATTAGTGATTATTTTATTATAAAATTATAATAATTATGAATATTTATTAAATTTTTATCATGTGTCAGATGCTGTTATATTTCAAATGGACAAATAGATGAGGAACTGAGGCACAGGGAGGTTAATTTGCTTGCCAACCTGTGCACAGTTACCAGTAGAACAAAAATTTGAATTCAGAGTCCAATGCTTAATCATTATGTGACCTTGCTCAGATTAGATATAATAGTACTTCATGTAACAAACATTTATCATGAAACTTTGTGCCTCCCTAGGGGTTGTTCTCTAAATATACAGTGGCAAGACAATACTGTCCCTGTCTCAATGGGACTCACAGTGCAGTGAGCAATCTAAATGGGTAAACCAGCCATTCAATGTTGTTTGGGGACATGGTCCCAGGAAATTTAATTATGTGCTAACACATTAGCTGACAAAGGAGGATACAGAGAGTTTTCTCAGAAAAAGGGCCAAGCTGAGATCTCAAGATACAGGAAAAAGGAGAAACGGGCCCCAAAGCTTTGAAAAGCCCAGAGATAAGAGAACAGACAACATGTTAGCTAGAGAACCAAATGATAGTTTGGTATAACAGGGACAGAGAGGAAACAGGGAAAAGAATGAGCAATGACACTGGAAAGATACACTAGAACCAAGTGGAAGGGCTTTGTGAATCATGTGAAAGAGTTTTAGTGTGCGGGCAATGGGAAGCCATCAAAATATTCTGCAAGACATGTGGCTCAGACATTTGGCCTGATCCACAATCTTGAATGTCATGATCGTGCAGTGGTGACATAAGCCATGAGAAGATAACATTGACCAGAGAAGAGAGAAAAAACCCTGAAACACCAGCCTGGGAAACACCAGCATTGGAAATGGAAAGAGGAGGGATCCCCAGAAGAGAAAGGAGGGAAATCATACAGCTAATGTAGAGCAAACATAGAATCTAAAATGTCTCTAATTTTCCAAAGTCATGCTCTTGAACTCATCATATCTTAAATATTATTTTCCCTGTGTCTAAAATTGCAGCTGCTACAAAACAGTTACTTAAATATATTTTTCCAAGAGTTCATTTACACAGAAAAAAAAAAAATCAAGGAATTTAAGTGCACCCTCAAAGCAAACTCCTGAATCCTGCTTCCAGCTGCCTCCTAGCCTCTCCTTGAGTGCCCTGCCAGGTCTTTAGTTTAGATATGCTTTTGTTTTACCTACGAGTGTCCCCTAGGGGATTCAGTCCAGTGATGAATGCTAAAGATTTTCTCTTCCCATATGGCATAAGGGTGTCTATGCAAATCTGGGAGCCACTTTGGGTATCTACAATTCTCTAAGGAGCAAATCAAATCTTAATAATGATCTTGCTCCCTCCATCGACATGTGTGCTTTCTCTGAAAGACAAATTAATGAGCTCTGGTTACTTCTATTCATTGTTTATTGTTTTACTGAAACAACAAATGGCCATTCTAAATTAAGGGTATCAAACATTTCAAAAGTGTATAAAGTAAAAACAAGTCATTAAATTTCCTGCGTCCTCCTCTTCTTCCCTATAACTTCATTCCCCAAAATACTTATCATTAACAATGGTACGTATCCTTTACTCATATTTTCTACACATATATAAGCATCTAAGTAACGTTTATTTAAATGAAAAGGATCATATTAGCTATTGTTTTGAAATTTGTTTCTTAAATTATGTGGTGGCCAATCTTTTTATGTTAGTGTATATAGCTTTAGTTACTTTTTCTCCATACCAATCCATGATATTGACGGGGAGCCATTATTGCTTTAACCAATACTCTGTTAATGGCCATTTATATTGTTTTTGTTTTTTCTTGGCCTGCTTTTACTCTACAGAGTGGAGGGATGCCAAAGAATGCTGTTTGGGATACACTGTGGACTGTTTCTTTCTGAATTTGCCTTGTTTGACCTTATCTTTCCTCCCTCTTAAGACTTGGGTATTTCCCTCCTGCTGATACCCTGAGGGGAATTTCCCTCCCTCTGATCTTGCTACTACTTAGTTTAAGACATGTTTGTTGTTTTAAAGGTCTCCTTACAGAGTCTAGGACTATTTGGAGGATATAATTTCAGCAAATAAACAAACTATTGTTCTACCTTTATATTCTTATTCTAGAGAATTTGGGAAGCACTGAAAAGGTATTCTCTTTTATCTGAGAATTGGTTTAAAAAACTCAAGTCATGTTTGAATTGTGCTTTTCATTTCCATTTAAAGAGCATTCTAGCTAGAGGCTGACTGGATATGTATATTTTAACTGAAGGCATATACTATGGCCTGAAAGAGCTAATAATCTCCCGCAGTCTCTTGGGTAGGCAAAATTAGCATTAGGGAAGCAATTAGAGAGCTGTAGAGTGCTCAGTTACGTGCTACAAGCCCCTGGGCAGCAGTGAGGGGAAGACTCCTCAAAGGAATCCTCTACCTTCAAAGGGAAAGTGAAACTTGAGCTGGGTTAGGAAGCAGGAAGTAATATTCTGAGAAGTGTAGGCAGAAGGTAGAAGAATTTTCAAGTACCTGGTACTGTGGTAGGGTTTTCTTTTTTATGATTATTATCTAACATTTTAAAAGTTTTTGTTTAGGGTCTCCCGACCACCATTGGAAGATAAGTTTAATGAGGGTAAGAACCCCATCTTGTTCACTATTGAATCCCCAGATTCTGGAACAATGCTTAGCACACAGCAGGTATTCAATAATTGAATAAATAAATGGATAAACAAATGGGCACAGTGTGAATGAAAAACAGCGACAAGAGAGGCCTGTTTGGAAAGAGGTGTCTTTCTCTGTTACTGAGGGACTCTCCAGCTCACCAGCTAAGACATTAGAAACACAGGGGCAAGTGAAACCAGCCGAACAGGATGCAGAAGCTGCTTATTGACAAGGTGGGCCCTGTTTTAATGTAAACATGAAATTAAAACACAAACCCTGGTTTGTTCGTAACATGGGACATTAACCCAATCACGATGTTTTTATTAATGTACAGGGTGACCATATTCACTATTTAAGCAGATAGATCCATTGCTGTCTCATACTGAATCAGCTGTCAACACCAAACTAACCGATTTGTTTTGGTTTTACATAAACTGTTTTTCGTAGGTTTTCCCACACTGTACTCATGCAATTGATTAGTAGACCTAAATGTACTGTTTTACATTTATTCCTGCTACATCCTCTCATATTGATCTGAGACCATATTTTAGCTTATGAGATTCATTTTAAACCTTGATCATATCATCAATCACAGGGGTTATTTCTCTTAGCTCAGTACCATCCATACAAATGATCTGCAGTTCCCCAAGGAGGCATGCCTGGGGGAAATCTAGAGAGTTCTAAGGGACAAGAAGCGTTTACCAGCTGGCAAACACCAGCCATGTGTAAAACGGAAATGGCATTTGGCATATATGGATATGTGAGGCAAAACTTGAGGGTAGAATGGGACTGGGAGCAGTGTAGGAGGCAGCCAACCTCACTGCAGTCACATTTTACAATGCAGAGGGAAAATAGCTAGATAGAGAAGGAGAGAGCACATGTTCATCTTAGAAACAGAACTGGGGATAGGGAAAAGGCTGACCTAATAACCTGGACTGTTAGAACTTGGATCTTCCCCTGGATCTCTAAATTTTCTTAGAATCATGGACCACAAGGAATATCCCTTCCTCTATCTCTCAGGAATAAATCCTAAATTGGTTTCTTAAACTGGTTCTCTTCCTTTAGGCACTCCTCCAGGCTGTTTCCTCTAATCCTGTGTCAGTCTCCTGTACACCTCTCCTTTCACTCAGTTTCTGTTGCAAAATCAATTATAATTCGCTTACATCTCCAGAGATGGGTTCATTTTCCATCTGCTCCAAACAGGCATGCCTTGGGCTACACCATTACTAGCACCCCAGGCCTCCTCCACTCTGCTTCTTCCCCCCATTAACTTTATCTTCCTACACACAGAGCAGGAACACAGATGTTTTCACCCTTTGCTCAGCACAAGGGTATTTTCCCAGTGTCTCTGTGTGTGTAGGCTGCAGGCACCATCTCTGTAGGGAAGGAGAGAGTAAATGTTTTTATTCCAAACCCTCAGGGTCAGGTCTTGTTTGTCTAAACTGTATTTGTTGCCCTAATTATCAGATTGGCTGATCTCTGGCAGCAACTCCTCATTGCATGCACATACACACAGAGAAGGACACTAACTTTTACTCCGTATCTTCATACCTAGCGATGTGCAAAACTATTCCACATGCAATTTCTTCTTTGAAACCCATCATGACTTATAAGGAGGCAGGGACTCACAGGGCTAAATAGCATTAAAAAGGTCTCACAATTTTAAGTGGCAGAATGAACACTGAGCCCGTGCATGTGTACGCTAAAATCCATACAAATCCCATTTTTCTAGGTTACTAACATGGAGAAAATTTCAGACAATTAGAGAAAACATTCTCTTTGCCCAAAACTCAATTAAAAATAATCTCTCCAGTAATTTTCCCAACAAATACAACTATAATAATTTCTTTGTAAAATTAAAAATAGCTGAAACCCAATAAACTCTGAACAATACCTTATACAATATTAGTTGTATGATTGGCTTAGATTCATTTTAATTGATTTTGACTCATTTTCCATATATTTATAAATTTGTCACTATTTGAATAGAAATATGAATTTTTAGATATTCTATATACTCCGCACCCTGATTCACTAAATTGCTACTGAAAAGTTGCCACTGACTTAGAATAGTTCCATGTTCTAAGAAAACCAGTCTTCTCTACTCATGTTGCTAGAGTTAGTTCCAAATACTGCATAGGTAGGACACAGAGATTCTTGGGAAGAAATATTGTGAATGAGAACTGGATGGGGAATTTCCATACAGTGTTCCTGGTCTGTCCCAGAATCACAATTCAGATGGATTTCTGTGGAAACAAACAACCACGCAGCCAGCTCTTTTTATCTGCTGGAGAGGGCTTCTGTTCAGCATGCAGTCACCCAAAAAGTTGCTCAATCTCTGTTCTTCCCAGGGTCCCCTTTGCTTCTTGGTACCTACACTCCATCTGCTTATTACATCACTCACCACGAACTACCCAGAAGTGCAACCCAAGACCTTACATAAGTCAACTGTGCCATGTTTATTAGTTGTTCTAACAAGAGAGTTAGTGGTAGAAAAATTTAAATGACTGTGCTGTTTACAATCTACACACACCATAAGAATTTGAAGAAACATTTACTTGGCTGCATTAGTAATGGTTTTAAAGAGCCGAGGAGTTAGACATGGTGATGTGCACCTGTGGTCCCAAATACTCAGAATCCTGAGCGGGAGAATCACTTGAGGTTTGCTGGACTGGCCTCAGCAACACAGTGAGACCCTCTGGGAAAAAGAAAGAGAGATAATAATTGAAAGAGAATATTGAATAGAGTAAAGCAATTAATCATAATGAGACAAAACTGGAAACAACACTTCCTTTCAAAGGAAAGATAGAGGAGACGCCCCACATTTGCTATGTTGCATACAGTCATCCTACCAACAGATGCTCAGACCTCTGTCCGCAGTTGCTAACTAGGGAGGGTGGGTTGGGATGTTTGATTCAAAGCCTGCGCATCCGTAGGTTCAAGAGACACTACTGGGGCTCCTCCTGGATCACGCCAGAGGGAGGCACTTACCAAGAGGGTGGGCAATTGCTTCTTTGTGCAGGCTCCTGGGTTCCACCTTGGCCATGGCTGGATCTCTGGGGCCGTTCTCTGGTTCTCCTGGATCACATCGGAGGAACCTGCTTACCAAGAGGGCAGCTATCCAGCCATCTTTAACGCGTTAGAAAAATTATAGTTTGAAAAATACTTATTCCCTGGCTTTGTTCAAAGGTGGAGGAGCAAGACTACAATCTTTTCTATGGCATTCTTAGTCTATGTTTCATTTACTTCAGTTCTAATATTTACTTCCTTCCTTCTTAACTTTGAACTTAATTTAATTTTTCTTAATTTATTCTAAATTTCCAGTTGTTTGAGGTATAAATAGGCTGTTTATTTGAGATCTTTTTTGCTTTTTAAATGTAGACATTTGTCACTCTAAACCTCTCTTTTGGTACTGCTTTTGCTGCATCTAGTTTTTGTGTGTTATTTTTCAGTTCCAATTTCTAAACATATTTTCTAATTCTTATTTGATTTCTTTTTGACACACTAATTGTTCAGGGATATTGTTTAATTTACACATATTTGTGAATTTTCCAATTTTCCTTCTGTTATTGCTTTCTCATCTAATCCCACTGTGATCAGAAAAGATACTAGTATTATTATACCTTTCTTGGGTTTGTATACTAGCTTTATGACTTAACATTATCTATCCTGAAGAATTTTAATGTACACTTAGAATAAAGTATATTTTTCTGCCATTAAGTTGAATGCTCCATATTATGTGTGTTAGGTCAATGTGGCTCATAATGTTTTTAAATTTAGCTGTTTCTCTCTCTGTTTCTCTATCTCATATATATATATGTTATCAATTACTGAGGGTATGACATTGTATTCTCCTACATTAAAAAGTATAATATATCCCCATTGTAGCTTCTTTCAGTTCAAAGTTTGCTTTGAGTAGTTAGATGTTCTGATGCTACATGCATATATATTTATGATTATTATGTCTTTCTGGTGTGTTAACATCTTTTTCAGTTCATGGAATTGACACAGTACTAAACTAATTGCAGTAAGCTATATTTCCAGCCCTTCTTTGGTTTTTCTTTGTTTTGTTTTGTTTGTTTGTTTATTTGGTTTTTTTTGGTTGGTGTGTGTGTGTGTGTGTTTGTTGTGAAAAAGTCTAAGCTCTCTAGGCAGGACGCAAACTTGTGATCCTCCCACCTCAGACTCCTGAATGCTGAGCTTACAAGCATGCACCACAAATTGACCCTTTTATCATTTTATAATGTCTTTTGTCTCTTATGACAGTTTATAATTAAACGTCTATTTTATCTGATATATGTATAAACAACAGTGCTGTCTTTTAATAACTAATTCCATAGAGTACTTTAAAGTAGATCTCACAAACACATATAAGTAGACTCTTTACTATCAACTCAACTACTGTATATCTTTTGACCAGGAAGGATAACACATTTACATGGGAAATGATTATTCATAGGAAAGGATTCATTATTGCCAATTTGTTCACTGTTTTCAATCTATTTTGAAGTTCTTTTGACCCTTTCCCTTTCGTGCTGTCTTGCTTTGTGTTTTATTACTTTTATATTAATATACTGTAGTTGATTTCTCTCTCAAGTTTGTATCTTCTCTATGTGTTTTCTTTGTGAGTACCATGGTCAGTTTCATAATGCTTCATAAATCTCTGACACTTTCTAGGTTTCACTTTTTTCTTTTTGTTCCTTTGTCTGAATAATTTCTATGGTGTGTCTTTGTGTTTGTAGATCCTTTGTTATGTTTGATCTAGTCTATTGTTGAACTATTAAATTTTTCAACTCAATTTATTGTAATTTTTAGCTCTAAAATTTGAGGGGGTATGTGTGTAGGATCTCTTCATTGAAATTTCCATTTTGTTCATGCATTAGTCTTTTAAATGCATTGATATTCTTAGTGACAACTATTCTTTTTCAGGTAAATTCTTTATCTCCATGTTATTAGGATTTGTTTGTGGGGTGTTATGGCTTCTGTCTAGATGTCTTCCCAAAGCCTCATGCAGCCAAAGGTAGAGTTTTTCCAGAGCTCCCTGAATCTAGATTGTGTAATGCTGAAATTGATTCACGGTGCAATGCTAGGATCAAGAACACTTAGGATTAAGGGTATGAGTACTATTTACCCTAAGCAGTCTCGATAAATTTTAAAAAAAAAGAGGCAGAAAGAAAACATTAAGGTCCCTTGTTGGTTTGCTACTTTCTGCCCACCATAAATTTTTTCTCCTCTACCACCCTACCTTGGAGCCATCTGATTTTTGACTGAAAGCTCTCCAAACTGTAGGCTAAATAAACCTTTTCTCCTTTAACTTTGAGTGTCAGGTATTTTATTTGACCAAAGAGAGAAAAGTAACTCAGATGGGGATTTATTTAGTTGCTTTACTTGGTTCATGTTTCCCTATTTATTTTTCTTCTTTGATACTTTGTAGTTGTATTTGTGCCTTAGAGAAAAGTTTCCCAGTTGTAATGACCTGGCCTTGTATGGGAGAAGGACTTTATTAATCAAATCAGCCAGAGATTCTGGGGGCTCGTTAACACATTGTATTCCCAATTTTTTTCTTTGTTCTTAGAAGCTTCCACTCAACCACTGAAGTCATTAATACACTTGGAAATGTTGGGTCATTGCATATTTTGCCCAATTTTTCCTCTCCCCTAAGAGAAGCTACTATATGGGTTTTTTTTTTCTCATTTTGTCTGCGCTGAGTCGGTGGTAAGGGCTGGGATATTAACCAAGCTTAACCACCATCACTGATCTGATTTGTATCCTAGATTGCTAGAGTATACTAGGCACTGCCATCACCCTAAGAAATCTACTGCATGAGCAGTCCAGGAAAAGCTATGGCATTGGATGCACAGTCTAACACTCCCCCTTACTCAAGGGAAACTAGATGCTGGAATGTTTTCAACTATGCCCTCTATACTGAGCCAAGGAATGAATGGTGACTGCCAGTCAAAACAGCCATCTTTGTTTTCACTCATTCCCAAGGTAACTAAGTATGTTGGATTCATGAACACTCTCAGATAGCAAAAAAAAAAAAAAAAAAAAAAAATGGTCAGTCTTGAGCAGTCTCCAGAAGATGTGTGCATTGGATATATATGGCAACTCTTTCACTCTTCAGGGAGAATTTGGGATGCTGGGGAAAATATTTCCTACAATTATTTGATACTTTACTATTGCAGGGATTATGGTGAGAGAATTTTTTTAATTCTTCACCTAGTTTTTGGTATGATGTTCTGCCATGTTATAAGAGCCTCTTATCTAGTTTCTTGATATCTCATAAAAAGATGTCTTCATATTTCATTGTTGAATTGATATGTTTGTGGAGAAAAGAGAATTCAAAGCTTTTAAACTGTGTCATTCCTATTAACAACTTCTTTTACTTGGTTTTTAATTTGTAACCTAATTTTTATTGTGAGACATCACTTTAGAACACTTAGTTTTAACAATCTTGGATGAGAAAATATAAACATAAAATGATTTTGTTCTTTCTTTTCTAGTATACCATATAACTGATCCTATGGCATGTGAGAAATAATAGCCTTGGGATCATAGAGCTTGTTAAAAAAAGAAAGCATCTTTGGCATTGCATCCAGAAAACCTGGAACTCTGTAGAGTTCAGTATATAAATTGTACTGTTTAGACTTCACACGTGATTTTTTTAGTAGAACTCTGACAGGGCTCAATCACCTTATAAATCTGAGTGACTCAAAGGCTACATGTTTCTGATTTAGTACCACAAATCAAAGTGATTCTTCATAAGTGATATTTGAGATTTAGGACAATACTAAACTGGTATCCTTTGAAATAAAGAGACTGAGTCAGAAGCCATCATTCAAGTAACAGATAAGTTAAAGATGTTTTATACAAACCAACTCTATCAGTTTCCACTACAATTCATCCTCTTGCCAAATGATTTTCTGAGCATACACAATCTGATTTTTTTTTTACATTTATAGTCCAAAATTACACTTAAGTTACATTTTCATGTGGTTTATTTGTAGTAAGTTTCAACCTCTTATACAACGCTAGTTTAAACTATTGGAAACTGTTGCTTAAATTCCATATGACTCAAAAGATGAAGGTGAGAGGACAAAGTATCAGACCAGGAATAGTAAAAGTATTTATATTCAAAGGTAAAGAAATGCCAAAAAAGAAGAAGGAGGAGGAGGAAGAGGAGAAGAGGAGGAGGAGGAGGAGGAGGAAGAAGAGCAATGAAAATATGCAAAATTCATGTGTTTCTTGGCAGGGGAGGACAGCAAGAAGTCAACAAGAAGCTAAGACCTCCTGTGAGTTGGTGCCATGTGTGGGCTGACTGAGGGAGGGCCACAGGTGAGCCCTCTCCTGTAACTGGGTGCCACTCACAGACTATGGGGGAGGAGAACAAGAAGTCAACAAGGAGCTAAGACCTCCTGTGAGTCAGCACCATGCGAAGGCTGACTGGCCCAGAGCCAGAATTCATATGGAACCAGAAGAGATCCAGAACAACAAAAGCAATTATAGGTATAAAGAACAAAGCAGGAGGCATTGCCACTCCAGACCTGAACTTACAAAGCTACAGCGTAGTACTGATGCAAAATAGATATGAGGACCAGTGGAATGGAAAGAGGATGCAGAAACCTCAAGTACATTCAATCGTTTGATTTTTGACAAAGGGGCCAAACACACATTGAAGATAGCTTCTCTAATAAATAAAAAGTGCTGAAAAAACTAGTTATCAACATGCAGAAGATTGAATCTAGACCCGTATCTCTCACCATGTGCTAAATTGAAATAAAAATGTATCAAAGAACTAAATGCAAAACTAGAATCATTTAACTTCCTGGAAGACAAAACAGGTAAAACTCTTAAAGTCATAGGTGTAGGCAAAAATTTTCTAAACACAATTTTAGTTGCACAGGAGGTAGTATGATTATCAAAAAATGGTATTACATCAAATTAAAAACCTTCTGCACAGCAAAATAAAAAGCCAACATAATGAAAAGACTACCTAAAAAGTGAGAAAAATTTTGCCAACAATTCCTCAAACAGAAAACTCATATCTATAATATATGAAGAACTAAAAATATTACATCCTTCAAAATAAAAAACTCAACCAAAACATAGGCAAACAAAATGCATAGACATTTCACAGAACAAGAAATACAAATGGCCAATACATATATGAAGAAATGTTCAATATCACTGTCCTTTAGAGAAATCCAAATTAAAACAATATTGACCCCACAAAGAATAGACATCACTTAAAAATCAAATACTAATAATGCTGGAGAAGCTTCAGAGAAAAAGGAACCCTTTCCCACTGTTGGGTGGAAATGTAAATAAATACTCTGGAAAAATGATTTCCTCTGGAAATCAGTATGGACATTCCTCAAAAAAACTGAAAGTAAAAATTTTATTTTACTCCTATTCTTCCTCTAGGAATCTTCCTGAAATTTAAAGAATTATCTTGCAATGATATAGGCATACCCATATTTATAGCACCACTATTCACAATAGGTAAATATTAAAGGAGCCTATACATCCATCAACAGATAAACGGATAAAGAAAGGTGGTATTTATACACAATGGAATATTACTTTGCTATAAAAAAGATAAACTCGAATCATTTGTAGAAGAACAGTTACACATGAGACCATAATGTTAAGTAAAATAAACCAGAAACACAAGATTAAACGTCATAAGGTTTCTTTTCTATAAGAAACCCAAAGTATAAATAATGAGCAAAACAGAAGACAGATAACAGGAAGGTGGGAAATAGATCTTTCTCAAGGAGGAAGGTGATCAAGAGATGGAGGGAGGCAAGAAATAAGGGACCAAATAAAGAATTGGGATGTGTTAGAATCAGGTAGCAGCTTCCCACAAGGAATGTAAACATTTACTACACGTATGTAGTAATAAGCTGAATAAAATAATGTAAATAAATGTCACAAGAATAGTGGTAAATGGTTGTCCTTTTTTCAATGAGACAAAATGAATAACCTTGAATTACAGTGGGAAATCCTTACATTGGAAATCACAAGTAATATCTCAAGATAGACAAAGCCTGCCGAAAAAGGATACATTTCATAAAAAGAACATCGATCTGTCTGAGATGGTTTACTTAGATTTCTTTCCAGTGAATGGGTGAACTAGTGTGGAGTCTCCACTTGATTGGCATTGGAGCATGCTTAGGGGAGTGGTGGAACACACTTCTGAATGTGTCTGTGTGTGTAGCCTTTGGACTGATGGCTGATTACTCGCACTTTATTCTCTAGCACTGTTGCCCTGCTCTTTTCCCAACTGCCATGGATAGGATTTTGCTTTGCCATGTCTTGCACCCTGATGTTCTTGCCTTTGAGCTAGCCGACCATGGATTGAATCCTGTGAGACAATAAGCCAAATTAAACCTCTTCTTCAAGTTGTGGGCATCAGGTACTGTGTCTTAGCAATGGAATGAAGAATTAAAAGAAGGTGCAGATCAGAAGTCCTGGCTTCAGATAAACTAAATTCTCCTATTTTGCTTCATTTTTTTTTTTTTTGTTTTGTTTTGTTTTCTTATCGGTACCAGGGATCGAACTCACAACTGCCTGCTTGCAATGCAGGTGCTTATACCGCTGAGCTAAATCCCCAGTCCCCCATTTATTTTTCTTAGGACTATTTGTTGACAGGAACATTGAATTTGATTTCTTTCAAAAATATGCTTTTGATGCCAATAATGGAAAGAAAATGTCTTCAAGTAAGAACATAACTCCTCAAACAATGTGAATTTTGTAAGAGGCTGAAAATGCCTATGAGCCAGAGGCATTTTTCATCTACAAGTCTGAGCTAATTCAAGACTCATAGAGCTCTAAAGAAATGTGCGCAAGTCTTTGGTATTTTTTTTCTTTTTAAGTAACTGTTCATTTTTTTTCCCAACAGTCATTTAGTCCTAGTTATCTTATTTTCAAAATGACTTAAAAGATAGAAATGTTGGGAGAAAATTGCCATTTGCAGATAGGTTAGAAGTCTAAGATTTATTTAGCTTGTGTCTTTTGCAGTGAAAACAATAAAAACTCAATTTTTTCTACATCCCAAAATAAACACTGAGCAGTGTAATGCTTCACAACATGAACAGAAATGCCATAGGGAAGCATTCACTTTTCTTGGTGAACACTGTAATGAAGGGCACTAGAGTCCATATTTTTTATTCCAGAGAACTAATAACCAAACAATTATTTGAGTCTATTTTCCCCAGAAAGGAAGTGGGGAAGGGAGACTAAGATATAAATGTAGCATTTTATGCATGTATTGCCCTTTTCACTAATAAACCAACAAGGTGCACTTTAGTTCCTAGGTCAGTCAGAGTTCTTCAGAGAAGTATAGCTCAAGTGTTCTGAGGGTATGGACTTTCTTATACTGAGAGAATTATTTTTAAAATTAGTTTTGCAAACATTGCAACACTAAGCCTCTATAGGAAACCATGTTTGCTAGGCAGGGTGTCACCACCAATTAGAAACTATTTGCATGAGGCCCATAGTTCAAATTTTATGTCTCAAGGACTAAAACTCAAAAACTAAAAAAAAATAAAAAAGCTCTAATAACTACACCAGAGATAACTCCTCTTATAAATGCAACCCTTTAGCTGCCAGTGAACAGAATGGTTGTATATAAAGATTCTGAAAGAGTAGGACCTACAAAAACAATCTAATGGCCAAGCTGTTCATTAACACTGCTCAACACACATAAAGTACATTGAAAGGCAACCAACTCAGCAGTGAGAAAACAGCACTGCATTTCTTGTCATTCTCCCTCTCCTGCCCTATATCTTTCATATTGATCACCAGCTTTCCCTCCCATCTCTAACACCTTTCATTCCATTTGCTTATGCCATGAGTCTCTTCTACTACCCTTTACTTGCCCTGTAGATATAAGACAAGGGGAGAGAGGGTAAATCAGATGCGAGTATCTGGAAGTACATCTATAGTAAGATGCTACTATGCTTTAGCAATGCCCACCAGCAGCAAACAAATGCCAATGGTCATCTCTCTTACCAGGTGCAGCCATAACTGCTCAACACTGAATTGTGAAAGAGAAAGGGACCTGGGAACTTATTTACACCAACTGCTCATTTTAAAAATAAATAAAATTATTTTCCGATAAGTAATTCATCCAAGCCTATGGATTTAGGGCTCACACCAGTGAACAACCTTACTTTCCACCACCACAGTTAGCCAAGTTACAGTTAGTTGCATGCCTATGCTACAAACTTGTATTATATCTAAGCAAGAATAAACTCCAACTGAATATAATATATTATAAGCTGAAAGCGGTTTTCGCTTCATGTTTCTTTTTCTCATTCAAAGATTTTCACATCGCTCCTCTCACTTGAGTTCTGTTCTATGATATCCATCACATTTATTCATAAGCCTTTTAACTCAATATCAAATGATTTTTTAATTAAGAGAGCTTACATTGATGATCTTTTACATTGAGGATCATATTTATTAAAAGTATTGAAGAAAAAATGAAAAAAATAAAAATAAATGTATGAGAAGTTTAGAGATAATATTCCTGAGGAATATTTTTAGGATAAGACTGCTATTGCATCCTGATGAATTAAAATCAGACAAAAATACTAATAAACATGAAGTGCAATTTCAAATCAAAATCCAAATTTCTCAGCTAGGCATCCTAGCCAAAGTTTGGTCCCAGCTGTCTTCTTTCCACTATTACTACTCACTGTGTCCTCCTGGGTCTTAACCACATCAGATGCCTCACTCCTTCCTAATATTCATATCAAAGTGAGCTAATTTTCTATTTATAATTATCACTCCAACTTGAATACTGTTCTGATCATCCTGCCCAGGCCTCTGGTACCAGCCAAAACCATGTTCATTTCCAAAGTATATCACATATTATCTAGGTTCCTTGATGCCTTTCAAAAACAACAGGCAAATATGAGCTCTTTTTCTCCTCACACTATACCAGAATTTTACTTACATATCTGTCACAGAACCTACCACATTTTGGTAGTTGTCACCATACGCTGAGTACGTAGATAACTGACACTGAGTTTTCAGCCCAGTGTGCCATTCTTGGAAATAGTCTTTAAAAAAAAAATGAACACTAGCCAGGTGTGGTGGTGCACTCTTATGATCCCAGCACTTGTAAGGCTGAGGCAGGAAAATCATTTGCAAGTTCAAGACCAGCCTGGGCTACAAAGTGAGCCCAAGCCCAGCCTCAACTGTATGGCAAGAACCTGTCTCAAAAAGATGACAAAATTTTGTTTTGAACAATTGTTTCTTTAATTGAACTGAAGATTTAGGCAAAAGGATATATAAGACACCAACATTAAATATCCTAATATGATAGTACAGACAAGTGCTTTCATCTAAAGAGTTTACATTGATTATCTCTGTATGAATTTTAATCAATTCCTTTTTTTAAAATAATTTTATTTAAAGAGAAAAAACAAAACAAAACAAAACAGAATAAAGGGTAGCAACAATACAGTATTCCAAGGAAAAAAGGAAAAGAACAACAAAAAAGCCTAAGAAACTATTGCTTGACAAATTACATAATGACTTCTTAGAAATCGTTGTTCAATTTACAAAGTTAAAACATGTAAAGTAGACATTCAAACAGTGAGACTGTTAACAGTTCTGCTTCACAATCTGACAAAAACAGTAGTATGGTCATCCATCTTACCCATGCAAATATACATGCAATTATATCAAGAGGGTAGAATTAAACACAACAAAACAGAGCAAAGTGGATCACAAGAAAGCAATGTAAGAGACAAAAATTTCAAAACTAGACAATTGGAGATATTCGCTTTCTATCATATTGACTCTTGTTTTCTTCCAAATAGTTGTCCATATTGTCACATATAGGGAATTCACATGAAACAACCTAGTATGGAATTGATCTGAGCAGGATGGGGAGGGCATTTCAGGTCTTCAAGATCAGACATTAGGGAAGCCAAGAATGGCTGTCATAGTGTCTCTCATTCTCCTCAAAACAGCTGTCCATACCTTAATGTGTGTTGAACTTAAACAAGGCAAAGCAAGCTAAGATCACTTTGAACAAAAAGTGATAGTTTTGCTGGACTTCACATCATGACATTATGGAATCAGCACT